>JAXGGA010003872.1:0-96096 GCA_038373865.1 Uloborus plumipes | reverse complement strand
GCCTTAAGTGTTAAAATAGTGCCTTAGAATGAGCAAGATAACAATTTACACTCCAGTTTGTCACCAATCAATGCAAAATAATGTTTCATTTTCTAAATATCGCCGATTTTAACATGATTCAGTGAATTTTTCACAAAATATCGCCAAGAGCGCAAAATTGAATCCAAATTCAAAATCATCATTCTTTTGCCAAATTTGTCGCCAAGTTGGCGGCAAACGCTGACTAAAAGCTTGGCGATATATCGCCAAGCGATAACGCCAAATCATATCACTTAATCTGCACTGAAATTAGCATTGATTTACCTCAAAAAAGGGGTAAAAGACCCCCTTGGGATTATTCAAATGCAACCACAAGGGGGGGGGGGTGCACAACTGGACCCCCCTCAGAGCCTACATACCAAACCAGAAGCTTCTACGACACACAGTTTTTGAGTTATGCGACATACATACATACGCACATACATACATACGTACGCACATACATACGTACATACAGACGTCACGTGAAAACTCGTCGTAGTTTACTCGGGGATGGTCGAAATGGATTTTTCGGCTGTTTGTATGTTGTTAGGTACATATGCACGTGCTGATAGGTCGAAAGAACTACACGACATTCATTCGGGGGTGAGCAAAGTCAAAATTTATACCGAAATTCGAGTGACATTTTTTTGTGATCACAATACTTCCTTTACTACGTAAAAGGAAGTAAAAAGGGAAAATTATCCATTTCTTTTAAAGTTAAAAATTTAATACAACAAATAAAAAATACCTACTCAGTATGAGTTTTATTGAAAAATCATTTTCCTTTCTCTATGTACTGTAATTTTCAAATCAAATTTCATTGTCGTTCATTCTGAAAAAGGTGAGTTTTCTTCACTATTTCCCTTTGCCACACATTCCCCTTCTATGAAATTCAAAGCTAAAAACATGTTCCAGCTAAAAATTGTATTTACTGCGTTGCTGTTATGAAATTAGTGATTGAGCAGCATTAATATTCATCCCGCCTCCACCACAGATTGAATCGACCCTTAGTTACAACGGATGGGTCTATACCGACCATTTTGATGATCCACACCACCATTGGCGGCCATTTTAGAGTCCCCCCTTTTTTTGTTCAGTAGTTGTGTGTCAGAAGCTGAAATCCACATAGGTTGGTTTCAAAAACACCGTCTGCACCGCTCTAAAATGTCTTCCGAATAGGAGGTCGTTGGGTGGGGACCACCAGGTCACGTGACATTGAATGACTCCATGATGTTTATGATTTTAGAGCAGTTTGGCGCACCTTCGCAACTTTTTTCCTGCCAAACCCAGCGCGACTCAGCTCCACTAAAAGCGAACCGTTCTTACCTGATATAGTTTACTAACGGGTCATTCCATGTCAAATGATCCAACGTTTTTTACCTTACATTTTTGTATTTCTTTCAAATTTGGCTCATCAATTGTACCCCTTGAGGTAATCAAAAGTCTCAATTTTTGGATTTTTATCTCTATTATTCTTTCATTTATGAGACTTTGAACTTTGGAAAAACCCTCGTTTTTCCATGGATAAGAGAACATAAAAGGAACCATAACTCGGCACCAAATATAGATAGAACGATTAGGTAAATGGCATTTTAAAGTACGTTAGTTGCCGCGTTATCTGATATGCAACATGACTAATTTTATAAAAATTTTATTTTAAAAAAAATGAAATTTAAATTTCAAATTTAAATTTCTCAAAAAACATAAAATGAATTTTTTTGAAAAAATTCTCAAAATTCTTGTGTATTTTATCTATGTTTGTACAAATTTTTAGATTGGGATCTCAATGGGATCATATTTTTTTGAATTTTTGAATAAAACTGTATAGGAAAAAAATGATATTTTTTAGATTCTATTTATTTAAATACTAAGTTCTCTTGCTTGTGATGGTCTAAAAAGTAGTAAACAAACATGAATATGTTTAAAGTGAGCTGGCATGAGCTTATAAATTTGTCAGGTTCACTCCCTCCTCCCTTCCTCCCCCGCACAACCACTCTTTTTTAATTCAAAACTGTTCAAAATGTTTAAAAAAAAAAAAAAAAAACTCTTTGATACAAAATGAATAGTAAACTTATTTAAAGTTGGTAAATGGGTTTCCTTATAACTAGACGAAGTATCCCCCTCCTCCACCCAAATATACCATTAACGCTGTACTATTATGACGTCTAACCTGGGGATTGAATTGACTATTATTTTTACTCTAGGTAAGTGAGCAACTAGCTAACTTGTAGATTGGTCAGCTCCCCCTCCCTTCCTTCCTGACTCAACCATTTTTTCCCCAAACTGTTTAAAATGCTAAAAAAAACCTCTTTGATACAAAATGAACAGTAAACTTATTTAAAGTTGGTAAATGGGCTTCCTTATAACAAGGCAAAGTACAACCCTTCCCCCACCCAAATATACCATTAACGCTATACTAATATGACGTCTCACCTGGGGATTGATTTGAGGATTATTTTCCCCCTAGGTATATATTGTTTTTCAGACAAAGTATTTCTTTTTCAATCCGACCTTCACAAAGTGTACTTCCATTCAATATCTGAATTTAAAATGATTAATTTCATCCCCTCCCCAGCACCAATCTTCAATTTTGAAGGGAGGAAATAATGGGTCGCCCCAAGTTCATAGCAAACAGCAAAATAGCACTGTTTCCCCTTGTTCTCATAATGTTTTCCCATTATTTTCACACAAAACTGAAAAGAAATCAAAGTATCACGTTATATGTCAGTCCCCATCACTGCCTTTCCTTTCTCTTATTGGACAAAGCTCATGAGCTAATAGGAAAGAGTAACAAACAGAACAAACTGAAACACTACCAGACATCAGTAGAGACTAAGGCTTTGAAATGGGGTTAGGTGGGATGATAAAAAAAAAATAAAGTTTGGAGTGGGAAGGTAGGGTAAGGGGGAGGAGGGGGGAGCAATCTGTAAAGAAGTTAAACAACATGAGAGGTTGTGATCAAAAAAGCAGTGTTTGTTTAATATATGTATATAGATATATCTTGCTGCATTACTTTCCTTTACAACAAAATGAAAAAGAACACAAACAATTAAAAAAATTAAATAACAACTGCACACTAGATAATGCGGAAAGATAGTTATGGGGACACAGACATATGATCTGATATTTTGATTTATTTTCAGTTTTGTGCGAAAAGAATAGAAAAAACGATGAGCCCAAGGAGAAACTGCTGTTTGCTATGATCTTGGGGCCACCCATTTATTTCCTCCCTTCAAAATTGAAGATTGGTGCTGGGGTAAAAGATGAAATGAACCATAAAGGTAAATTTCAGATATTGAATGGAAGTACACTTTGAAGTTCGGATCGAAAAAGAAACACTTCGTCTGAAAAACAATATACATACCTAGAGTGAAAATAATCCTCAATTCAATCCCCAGGTTAGATGTCATATTAGTATAGTGTGAATGGTATATTTTGGTGGGGAGGGGATACTTCGTCTACTTATAAGGAAACCCATTTACCAACTTTAAATAAGTTTAGTATTCATTTTGTATCAAGGAGTTTTGGTTTTTTTAAAAACATTTTAAACAGTTTTGAATTAACAAGAAGTTCTGTCAAGAACTAAACGAGCCTACTTTCCCGTACATCGACATCGGCATTGTAGCATCTGATCAATATTCTCTTGATTATCTGAAACTAAAAATTATGTCAAACATATCTTTATAGCACTTAAAGCTGATTTCTGAAAGCAAAATATACCCCTCTCATCAGATAAAATAGACACGTAAAAAGTAAATAAACGAGTCAGTAAAGTTTTGTCGCACCTTTTTAAAGAATGTAACTGTTATAGTTCTTCCGTAGAAAAATTCCACAATCGTTTTCAAAAGAAAAAAAAATAAATAAATAAAATAAAAGTACAAAGAACTTCAAAACACATTTTATCAAAGAAAGAAAAAAAAACTCGTTCGTTAATAAAATGTCTTGAATTTCATTTTTAATCCGTTGCCAGTTGTTAAATATAAATAAGGAATAAAATGCTCTCGTGAATGAAAAATTTTTGTTAACAAAAAAAAATCGTCTGATAAAAAAAAATAATAATAATAAATTAAACAAACAAATAAATAAATAAACAAAAAATCGTCTGCCCAGTCAGTCATTTTTTTCTGAGCCTGCATTTCCGCCATGTTTGCGGAGTCGGAGTCGGAATCAGAGTCCTCACAGAAGATTATTCAGAAAAGTACTTTACAATACATTATTTATCAAAACCATTTTCTTACAAAGTTAGTTTGAAGGAAATCCGCCTTGAAGTTCAGAATCAACATTCAATTTAAATTTCTCCGTAGGCGCTCATGTTAAAATTTTTTTCTGAACGGTTCATCATTGAACGAAAAATGGTTCAAATTGAAAAGTGAAATATAGGAATGAGCCTCTCCGAGATCTTTCGAACAAAAAAAAGTTTATTCAATTCGGACGGTTCACTTAAAAGTTATTATGTGGGGAAAGGTTGTTTGAACGGTTCAATGTTGAACAAAAAAATGTTCAAATTGAAAATTTAAATACGGTAATGAAGCATCCTTGCCGAGATCTTTTGAACAAAAAAAAGTTTGTTTAAATCGGACTGTTCATTCAAAAGTTATTAGGTGTGAGAGCTTGTTTGAACGGTTCAATGTTGAACGAAAAATTGTTCAAATCGGAAATTTAAAAACGGGGATGAAGTATCCTTGCCGAGATCTTTCGAACAAAAAAAAGTTTGTTTAAATCGGACGGTTCACTCAAAAGTTATTAGGGGTGAGAGCTTGTTTGAACGGTTCAATGTTGAATGAAAAATTGTTTAAATCGAAAATGTAGATACGGGAATGAAGTACCCTTGAAAAGATCTTTCGAACAAAAAAAAGTTTGTTCAAATCGGACTGTTAACTAAAAAGTTAATATCGCGGGCCAGGTTGTTTGAACGGCTTAAAGTTGCACCAAAAATTGTTCAAATCGAAAAATCAAATATGGGAATGAGCTGTACTCGCCGAGATCTTTCCACCAAAAAAACGTTTGTCCAAATCGGAATGTTCATTCAAAAGTTATTAGGGGGGGACAGACAGACCGACAGACCGACCGACCGACACACAAATTCCCCATCTCAATACCCTACTTTTAAATTTTTAATTTTTCGATATTTATTTCATTTTTTTGTTTCTTTTTGACTTTTTTATACTTGGCGATATTTTTTTTACTTGGCGATATTTTTTTGGACTTGGCGACATTTTTTAGATGCATTAAGCCAATTTTAATGCTTTTTTCGTCTCTTTTATTTTTAACGGGAAAGTAGGCTAAAAAAGAGTGGTTGTGCGGGGTAGGAAGGGGAGAGGGGGTGAACCTGACTAATCTATAAGCTCATGCCAGCTCACTTTAAACATATTTATGTTTGTTTACTACTTTTTAGACCATCACAAGCAAGAGAACTTAGTATTTAAATAAATAGAATCTAAAAAAATATCATTTTTTTTCCTATACAGTTTTATTCAAAAATTCAAAAAAATATGATCCCATTGAGATCCCAATCTAAAAATTTGTACAAACATAGATAAAATACACAAGAATTTTTGAGAATTTTTCAAAAAAATTCATTATATGTTTTTCGAGAAATTTAAATTTGAAATTTAAATTTCATTTTTTTTAAATAAAATTTTTATAAAATTAGTCATGTTGCATATCAGATTAAGCGGCAACTAACGTACTTTAAAATGCCATTTACCAAGTCGTTCTATCTATATTTGGTGCAGAGTTATGGTCTTATCCATGGAAAAACGAGGGTTTTTCCAAAGTTCAAAGTCTCATAAATGAAAAAATAATAGAGATAAAAATCCAAAAATTGAGACTTTTGATTACCTCAAGGGGTACAATTGATGAGACAAATTTGAAAGAAATACAAAAATGTAAGGTAAAATTTTTCTCAGATTTTGGATCACTGACGTGGAATGACCCTTACGCAGAGAAAAATTTGTGCCTTGACGTAAGTCTGGCTCTCATGGGCTCTTGGTCTATAAGATATGCCTTAACCGGCCCAGCGGTCAAAACACTTGCTTTGCTCTGTAAGCGGTAAGTTCGGGGTTCGATCCTATCGTCTGTAAAAAAATAATTTACGAACGAATGAAAAATTTATTGGTGAGAAAGCATGAACCTGACAAACATTATACTTATAATTGAAATCAATCATCCAACCTGGTGATTCTTTCCTTTGACAGAGAATTCTGATGTAAATTTACACAGAAATTGGTGACACGTTACGCTATAGTTACATTACCATGGTGTAACCTTACACCAGATAAATCGGTTAAGTTACTCCGTAGCAGTGGAGCATTACTGCTGCCCTATTTGTGAAGTAAGGTTATACAATTTTGTTTTACAGTGTGTGGGCGAGTTTCCGAGTTCAGTAAATATATTCACGAAACGCTATTTTCCTTGCAATCAATTCCAAGTCAGGTTTCCTAGCAGTTCAATAAATAAATCAAGACCAGAAAACATGACTTACGCTCCTGAGCTGTCTGCAGCTCGTATATTTAGACGAATAATCGTCCAAAGCCGCGAGATTATTGAAAACAAGGGCGAGTGAGGGATCACAAAGCAAACGTTTCCGCTTTCGTCCGAAGACAGTTTTGGGTTAATTTTGGAGGAATTTTTCTTCCCAGGGAATGTCGAACGAAAATACCTCCCTCGCCTTCGAACGCGAAAAGTTCTTTTGCTTCGGGAATGATTTGTGCCTGTTCCATTTCGATGTTCGTGGCGCGATGCGAAACTTTGTAGAAAGGAGAAGTTGAAAGCGATCGGATATTTGAGCCGAATTCGTTTGGCGAGGGTGAACAATTGTAGCTAAGAGATAGATAGCATTGTTGCCGTTTAGGTTGATAGACTGTTGATCCGTTAACCAAGATGTATACAGGGTGTTCCAAGTTAACTGTCATGACCTTTATTTCCTCAACCGTTCGTCCTAGATGTATACTTCCATTTGCAAAATTGCTCGAAATGAGGAGGAGAGTTAAGATATGGAAAGTTTGAAGCGAAAAAAAAAATAATTGGTTAAGAAATAGGGGGGGGGGTATTTATAGGGGCTCCGGGCCCCCAAACTTATATTTAGAGAAATAATCTCCATTGAAAAATAATACTAACACAAAAAAATGACATTTGTGCGATCAAAATCCATGGAGAAATGAAACATGAAACTTTATGACTTATACCACTTTACACTAGCGTTATTTTAAGTGATTTTGGGGGCCATATACACGCGAAATTCGCACCATTCAGAGTTCTTTTTTTTTTTTCAAAATATTCTTTATTTTCCTAAAATATATTTAACTGTAAAAGTTATTTAACATGGGAATTAAAATACGAAAAAAATTGAATAAGAAAGAATGAAAATGTCTTGCTGAATTCGCGAATATAAATTTACCGACTGTATAGTGATTGCTTGAAATAACGTAATCCTTTCACTGCAGAATAAAATCGGCTTAACTAGATGCATTTCGTTAAGGCTTGAAGTTACGATGTACACTACGGAACAGTATGTAGAAATGGTGTTGCTTTACGGACAATGTAATCGCAATGTATATTATTTCTTAGATTCTACATATTTCGTGTGTTTAATATCTTTGTATAAAATTGTATAATAATTTACCTTGTCTTGTTATGTTTTGTAGTCTTGTATCATCTGTATTTATTTTTGAATACAATGAGAAGCGAATGTTTTCTGACATGGACGAAACAAATTTCATTATCGTCCCTAATCTAAAAGCTCGTTATTCCTCTGGCAGGGCGAAAATTTTCTTTTGTCAATTTGTTTACGGGCCCTGCGCATTCAAAACTCGAATATCTCCGCAAATTTTGATCGCACAAATGTCATTTTTGTTGTGTTAGTACTATTTTTTAATGGAGATTCTTTCCCTAAACATAAGTTTGGGGACCCGGAGTCCCTATAAAAAGTTAGATTTCGTATTTTTTGACTGAATTATTTTTTCGCTTCAAACTTTCAATATTTTGACTCTCTACCTCATTTTGAGCAAATTTGCAATTGGAAGTATGCATCTAGGACGAACAGTTGAGGAATTAGAGGTCATGACAGTTGACTTGGAACACCCTGTATATATTTAAAGCTCATAGAGATTCAGAACTTCTTGCAAATTGTCCTTAAAATTTGTGATTGGGAATATTTAAGCCATTAATGCCTGAAATTTTTTTTCCAAAGATATTTTGTATACTGATTACAAACAGTGTTTAATGGACAGGAAAAATACTTAAAAAAATATCATGTAAAAAATAATTTTTTTATTAAGGAAAGAAAAATCGTCCCTTAAAAGTTACGATAGACCCCAGAGGGTACATACTTTTTTTACTAAAATTTTTTTCTGCCTACGATATAATATTTAAAAAGACATTTTATAAGAAGAAATAAAATCAGCAATGAACATAAACTGAGAAGTTGGGAATCACTTTAAAAACTTGGCTTTTTTTTTTTCTTGAGATTGTGAACGATGTTGATTTTTGATAAAGATCATATTAAAATTGCTACAGCACACACTTTACAATGGTTATGTGCTGCAATCTGCTAATAACGAATTAAAGCAATACCAAGTTACTCACTGAACACTATTATTTGGTTGAAATGTTCATTTTGGGGAAATTCAGACCCTTTTTTGGACCGTCCCTAAAAAGGGACGCTAGGCATTAATGGTGTTACAAATCTTGTAAATAATTGCTGTTTTTCCTGCTTTGCATCATTTTTACTAGTTTTGGTTTTATCTGGCGACACGTTGCAAAAGTATCAGAAGATATCACTTCTGCCATTTGTATACCGACCCTGTAACACTTTGTAGTTTTTACACTTGTCCTACATTTAATAAGCATGAAGACATTTTCGCGTGGTTTTCTTTTTATCACTAGAATTTGTGAATGGATTATTTAAGTTTGTGAATGAACGAACACTCCGGATTTTGCTAGAATATTGTCGTAATTTCGTTCTCGCAGAGCCTGATTACCGCAGGGGCACGCGGGGCACAGGCCCCTCCTCTTAGATTTTAGGGGGGCCCAAAATCCCCTTACTTTGTCCAATGTCTCCTAAATACCAAATGCCTTCTGTATGTTTTACTATTATACTGAGCCTACTGTGTATGTCAACGTATATTTTTCTCTCAGTAATTTGACAGCATTTTTTTTTTTACAGTTTGATCTTTGCACAAAACTTTTATTTCATTCTGGTGTTGTAAGAATTTTTTTACTCATATCACGTAACTGATATGAGAGGGGGGGGGGGGCCTGAAATAGAAATGTGCCCCATGTCCAATGTCAGAATGATCGGGCTCTGTTCTCGAGTATAAATAGCTGGCCTTGAACACAGTCAGTTTAGTTTTTCTCAGATGGGATTTCTGAGAGGCTCGCTCGTTTTATTCGCTTTGGGAGAATGTTTGTTTTGCTTTTGTAATTTCTTAAGTACTGTTCACGTTAGATACGTGGTGCTGAGTTACTGTTGAGAGTACAGTGTACTGTTTTGATACCTAATTGCTGGATGTTTAGCAATTGTTTCCTGCTCCTATTGTAAATAGTGTACATACTTGTAAATAAATTTATAGTTACTTCCTCAAGATTGGACTGCTCATTTAAAGAAAGTTGAAGGTGCTACGGACTCGTTACAATGGGTTAAAAGCCATCAAAATACTTGTACGCTGTAAAAAAATAGATGTTGTTTGTGCAGTATAATGTAACTAATTTTACAGTAATTCTGCAGTAGTAAGCTGTGAAATTGCTAATTTTACAGTAGTAAACTAAAATTGCTACTTTACAGTAATAAAATAAAATTACTAGTTTCACAGTTTATTACAGTGCATTTTACAGGTTTAAACAGAAACCCTCTGCTGCCAGTATTCTACTGTGGTTTTTACAGTATAATACAGCTTATTTTATGATAAAATTGCTAATTTTATGGTAATAAACTGTAAAGATGCTAATTTTAGTTTATTACTGTGCTTTTAGTGTTTCAAATTGGAACCTCTGCCTACAGTATTTCACGGTAAAAACAACAGCTCTTTTTTTTTTTTTGCAGTGTATGATTAACCCATTTATGCCCAAGTTTTTTTTAACAATTTATTTCAAATTTTTATCTGCTGAAAACTCTTACTTGGAATGGTTTGCATACATTTTACACTTGAAATAGATCGCCGTTGCCATATTTATTAAGTTATTTAGCGTTCTGTTTATGGAATATTTTGCAGATATGTGAGCAAAATACGACCTTACTTGACTTTACTTTTGCAAAGTAACATAACAAGCAAGAAGGCATCTGTGATCAATTTTAAGCAAACCATTTTAAAATAGTTTAATTTTATGAAAAAAAAGTTCGCAAAAAGAAAACTTACTTTCTGTGGTTACTAGGGTGGTCCTTATTTTCGAAGGTCAAAAATATTGTGGTCTCACCCCTTAATCTGGTTCCATTTGGGGAAAAAAGGAATCACCTAAAATTTTGGCTCATTTAAACAATATTTAGAGGTAGCTCAATGACGCTGAACTTTCACTGAAACGTTAATTTTCTGGCGATTCTGAAGTTTTTTTTAAATTATTTATTTATATGTATTTACATGTTTATATATTATTTTCATGTTTTTTTATATTGTATTTATATATATATTTATTTATAATACAAAACATAGCTCTCTTAAATTTCAAGTAAAAGACTAAAAAAAAAGGTAACGCTTCACGAGATTGATCTCCTCCGCAGCGAGAGTGTCACGTGCAAAAATGCGTATGACTCAACCTACAGAAAGAAAAAGTACGAGGAGAGAGTGAAGAAACGGTTGCATTAACACCTTCTTCGGATGATGATGATAGGATGGAATCTATGACATTGGAAAAAGAAATAAATCACAAGCAGATCTTTCGTGCTCAAAACCTTTCAAAAGAAAACGATTTAATATCCTGACACCACCATTGTCCTCTGCACTAGATCGTGCAAAGGAATCAGATCGTAATGCAGTATACCTTACTGCAGAAACTGCAAGGAACCTAGGTCACAACATTGAAGAAAATTCTGTCAATAGATTTTCCATTCGAAGGCTTAGAAAAGAGAACCGAGCTGAGCAAACTCATAGACTTAAGAAAGAATTTCAAGTGCAATTTCCTTTAACTGTTTATTGGGATGGCAAACTTTTGCCTGAGTTAATGGGCAAAGAAGTCATACAGGGCAAACCAAACCGAGAAGATCTTGCAATCATTCGGGCCCTAAATGATGGCGCTTACTACTTACAGTTGGCAAGGTACTATCAGGAACTGGAGAAGCTGTCACATCTGGGGCATGGCAAGTAGAGTAAGAGCAATGTGTGCTGATACAACAAGCTCAAACACAGGTCAAAATAAAGGTGCATGTTCTCTTCTCGAGCAGAAAGTTTAAAGAGAACTGTATTGCGCATGTCATCATAATATTATGTAACTAATCATTCGATCAGTTTTGGTGTCTGCATGGGGTCAAGCTCTCATTCTGAAATTCCAATTTTTAAAAGATTTCAACCATCATGGAAATTAATTAACATAGAAAAAATCCAAGTTGGAATAAATGATGAAGTTGTTGCAGGTTTTGTTCTTGATATTAAAGATAGTTTGCTTGCATTTTGTTATGAGTATTTGTAAAATTTTCAGCCGAAAATGTATTGCAAGAAAATCCTTGAATTAGTCATAACATTTCTTGGAGGCGTTTCTCTACAGGGGGTAAGATTTTTGGCACCAGGGGCTGTTCATCATGCTCGCTGGATGTCAAATGTCATATATAGCATGAAGATAGGGATGTTTAAATCGCAGTTCAAGCTCACAGCAAGAGAAAAGAAAGGTTTATGTTGTATTTGCATATTTATTGCTAGAGTATATCTTAAAGCTTGGGGGTGGAGGGGGGAATTGGAATATCTGCTCTGGTAGCATCTGATACACTCTATAATGACTTTCAACAACTAAATACACTCTTGTATTATTCACATATAAATATCAATATTTCAAAAGCTACATCTCAGTAATTCGCGAAACATCTTTGGTTTGAAGAGCTATTAGCACTAGCTATATTCAACAATAATGTGCGTTTTTCTACAAAACACCATATGGTGAAAGCTATGAAAGATGTAAAAAGTCAAAATAATCCTCCAGAACGCGCTACTATAAATTTGAAAACGTTCAAAGAAAAAAGTTTGAGGACTTTTTTACAAAAAGATCAATTAAGTTTGAACAGATAGGAATTCTACAGATGAGGGTTCGAAGTTCCAGACTAGATTTTCATCCAGGTTCAAAAATCATAAAATCAATGATGATCATAAATGGTTGTGCTGAACGTGGTATAGCACTTATTCAAGAGTTCAGTGGCTTATTAACAAAAGATAAGTCTTGGGTGTTAGTTATTCCAGTTCTTAATGCAATAAGGTTGAGGAGCACCGAAAAGAATATCCAGACAGTCACAAACAAATGCTGTTAAGCGTCAAATCATCTATGGCAAAACAATGTTCCTACTTTTTATTGTATTTAATCCAATTCTGTACACATTTTCTTAACTCATATCTATCTTTTATAACAACATAAAGTGAAAGAATTTTAAAATTGCTTTGTTTTATTTTCATGCTATTATTGACTTATTAGCCTATGTACGCTCAACTTCAAGCTCATTGAGCTACCTCTAAATTTTAATATATTTTCCTAAAACTTTTAGCAGTTCATTTTCTCCCTAAAAGGAACCATATTGGGGGGTGATACCGAAAAAAATCGAAGTTTTGAAAATCACGCCTTTTAAGGATCACCCTAGTGGTTACCCGTGCTGGATCGTTGCTCGCCTGATTTGTCTGAAAATAGCTGTCAATAAATAAACTCTGATATTCAAATAATGTCTTCAACTGGTTTTTTCAAGAAGAAGAACTATTTCACTTGTGAAAAACAGCTTCAGTAAAAGGATATACCCATTACAGGTTTTTGTATGCAGTAACTAACAAGCGTTCCGTTTTTAGGCTACTGGGCATAAATGGGTTAAAAGGAAAAACATGGGGCGTAAGTTTTACATAACTATAAGAGGTGTAATAAGTACCAATCAATGCGAAAACTGGCAAGTGTGAAAGAGCAATGGCTAATTTGCACCGCAGAAAATCGTTAGTTTACTCTAACGCAGCGGTTAAAACAACCTGTGGTACTCGTACTATTGGTGGTACATGATTGTTAGCTGGTGATACGCGGAAAATAATCAGTAATGGCGGACATAAAAAAGAAATAAATCAAAGAATATGACTGAAAGTTTCTTTTCTGTAATTCATGAAAATTATTTTAAGTAATAACATTATACCGTAAAGGTGTTAATATATACTGTCGATAATCAAAAATCCGGCAATGAATATCATTTTTTTAGAGCGTACTTTTAAATCTTGTCATAAACCCACACACACAATCAGTATACAATCGAACTCGCTTATAACGAGCACGAAGGGACCGTAACATGTTGGTCGTTAAATCCGAGTGCTCGTAATAAACGGGTCCTTACGGCCAGCGTGCAACCAGTAGGGGTGGGGGGCTTGGGAGGTCAAATAATTGAGTTCACTTATAATTTAACTAACACTTACTGTAATTACATAAATTAATTTAATTTTACACTGTTCTTTATTTAATGATACTGGAATGCTGGTGGAATTTTTCAGACAAAAGTATTGAACCGCAGGAGAAAAAAAAAAAAGAAAAGAAGATAAGACAGGAATAAGACTAGAAAGATGAGAAAAAAAGACTGCGAGACAGAAGAAATTGCTCGTTAAAACCGGGTCTGGCTCGTAAGAAACGAATTCTGTTCCATAGACTTAACATTGATCCCACCAAATATTCTCATTTCCCTTGTTAAATCCGAGTTCTCGTTATATCCGAGCTCGTTATAAACGAGTTCGACTGTATTTCAAAAGATTATGTTTTTAATACGGTTTTATTAGTTTCACATGTGGGTATGTATGTATGTAACTCTGAATAAAAGATAAAATTGACGTTCTTTGCAAATATAGAATCTATATATTTAATTCTATTGTTAATACTAAAGGCTAAACTATATTACATATTGATGGATTATAAGTGCATGTAAACTTAGAGGGAGAGCGGATATTCAATAGTTTTGAAAATCAGAAGGAAATCAGTTAGAGTATCATGAAATATAGTTTAAAAGCGTATTTTTTAGTTTTTTCAAACTATAATTTAAATTATTATAAACTAACACGAGGATCGTATTAAATATAATTTATAGAAATATATAAACATAACAGAAGAAATTAATTTTTCTTAAGCATTTTTTTTATTTAAAACCATTTATTAGCAACAAAATAAAATAAAAAGGTGGAAGAAGCTTTAAACTAGCAAATACACATACATACATGTTATAAATTTAGCTAGTATATAATTTAACATGATGTTTAAGCCCGTGCCAATGGAATTTCTTTTATGTGATGTGTAAATATGGTTACCCAATAAAATGTATTAATGCAAATAAATAAAAATACTCGCATTAAAAAAAGGACGAAATACAATTACAATTGTACAATACAATACATTTTTACAACGTGGTACAATTTTGAATGGTGTACAACCAAGTGGTTTGCGAGCTAAAAAAAGTTAATCAACTAAATTGAAAAAGGTTGGGTACTGTACACAGGGATGTCATTTCGAAATTTTCCAGAGGGGGGCAAAGGGTGCATATATAATGTCAAATTTACCAAAAAGTGGCAAAACCACGCTAACTTATATGCCATTACATTGATTTCCCAAAGTCAGGAGGGGGGGGGGGTAACTGACCCCCCTGCCCCCCCCTAAATGACGGGCCTGACTCTATACAGTAAAAATTCGTATTTTTAATTTAAAAAAAAAAAAGCAAAACTTCATAAAAGAAAATTACGAAAATACATTGTAAAAATACAAAATACTGCCTACAAAAAGACATTACAGCGCTACTTCGCATTTTATGTCTACAGAATATACGTCTAAATGGCTGTCCGGATTAAGGGAAGTCCGGTTTAAAAGGATTCGGATTAACGATGGTTTACTGTAACTCGGTAATTTATTGTCATATACAAGCTCAGCTTAGCTTCTTATGATGCGAAATGACTGGATATGATGTGCACGTTTCCCAAGTGGAATTTTGCCAGTGAACCAGTGAATCGGTTGACTATAAATACTTCAAAAAGAGTGGCACAGTTGGCGGGGTGAACATTGTTATTTGCACATTATTTTCGGTAATTGGAATACTTAAAGATTAAGTCACGGTATGTCGACAGTGTTCCGATAATAGTGACAAATTTTAAATGCCATTGCCAAAACAATCGGTAAATTTTCAAGAAAACGGTCATACAAGTGCTTATCTTTTATCCCTGAAAATTATATGGAAAGACTATAGCTTATTACCCGGCGTTGCCCGGGTGATTATTAATGCAGCGTAGCTAATTATAATAGTGTTTAATTGATTTCAAGCTAAAATGAAATAGGTGAGCCCTAAATTGATAATTCATTGTTAATCGTAATCTCTGTTGGAAAATATTCATATTTAAATGTGTTAAATTTTATCAATTTGTATGCTTCAAGGTTTTTTTCAATTACTCTATCTATTAAAAATTGAAAGAAAAAGGCCATTTTGAGACAAAAAAATTGAGTTTTGAGCTTTTTGGATTTTTTTTTAAATTTCAAAACCCCGCCTATGTGAATTCTAGTTTTTCAATTAACCACTGTGCCAAGTTTGATAAAAATCCGACCAAACTGTGGATCTGTATTTTAAAATTTTACTCTTTTTTTTCATTTACACATGCCAAAGACCCTAACATTTTTTTTTCTGCCTACGATATAATAGTTAAAAATACATTTTCTAAGAAGAAATAAAATCAGCAATGAACATAAACTGTGAAGCTGGGAATAACTTTGCAAACTTAGCTTTTTTTCTTGAGATTGTGAACGATGTCATTTTTGATAAAGATCATATTAACACTGCTGCAGAACACACTTTACAATGGTTATGTGCTGCAATCTGTTAATAACGAATTAAAACAATACCAAGGTACTCATTGAATACTATTATTTGGTTGAAATGCTTATTTTGGGGAAATTCAGACCCTTTTTGGACCGTCCCTAAAAAGGGACGCTAGGCATTAATGGGTTAATATTTAACTTGGCAGTTTTAATCTACATTAAAATTGGTTCAATACGAAACATTTTAAGAGAATAAAATTAAAAAGGAATATTATATTACTACAGTGAATCATATTATATTAATGATCCATTATTACAGCAAACTCCCGATTATCGGCGATCAGATTATCCGTGGGTCTGTGTCACATTATAGTTTTCTTTTTTTTACGGCGATGATTAACTGAATGAAAAAAACGAAAATAAAAATGAAAGTGCGTTATTGGTCGTTTTTCAAGACATTATATTCCATTCAACGTATTCTCATTTTAGCTATAATTTAATATTATGTGTTGTGTTGTTGACCTTTTTTTAACTATTTACTTCGATTTTTACCTATTGTTCGATTATCCCCGGCTACCTTGCTACACTATTCCACGTATAATTTACTGTGTATCATGTAAGTATTGCATCATTTTGGGGTTATTTTAATAATAAATAAACACTATTAACGTGATTAGTTAAATTTTTATATTGAAAATAACATAGTTCGAAAAGTAAATATGGGAAAGATCAAAATTTCGGTATAGCCCAAAATGTCGCGGCCAAAATGTCGCGGCCCAAAATGTCACGGGTCAAAATGTCGCGGTCCAAAATGTCGCGGGCCAAAATGTCGTCGGTCCAAAATGTCGCGGGCCAAAATGTCGCGGGCCAAAATGTCGCTGGTCAAAAATGTCGCCTGCCCAAAATGTCGCCGGTCAAAAATGTCGCTGGGCCAAAATGTCACCGGTTCACATAATGTCGCCAGTACAAAATATCACCGGTCCATATAATGTCGCCAGTCCAAATGTCGTCGGACAAAAATGTAGAAGGTCCGATATTGATATAGTTGGTACCAAAAATTAAAACATCCGAGAAGGCTTTTTACCTCCAAATTAGCAAAGGATTGTCAATTGCTGTTGATGAACGTGTGCGTTAACGATGGTATGGACTAAAGTTTTTGAAAAATATTTTAAAAAAATTACCGTTTCGGCTTGTAACTGTTTCGAGAGTTTTCCAAGAAACAAATAGTTAAGATAAATAAGCGTAGGTTATTTATTTACAATAGCTTATTTCACCGTGACTCGCTATCTACCAACTTAAAAACGAATAGATTAGCAGCCCAAGCCAAGTTTAATTGACATCGAAAAGAAAATTTAAGTGTTAAAAAAGAAGAAGTTGGAAAACAATGAAATGAATGAGACAGATATACAATGTTTAAAACTTGGTTTGTGTTAAAATTTCTTACATGATGGAAAGCTAGTCTATATTATTTAATTTAATAGCGGTGATTTTATTTTCTTCTACATATAATGTGTAAAAAAAAGTATTGGATCAGTGAAAATTGTCAATTTGGACGAATTTACACGTTCTGACGTGTGCTGAATTCAATTTTATCCTTCATTTTTTTTAAGGAAAATGTGTAAGTGTGTATCTGCGTGACCCATTTTTTGGATTCGACTCTACCTCAAAACTTACTGCATAAATTAGATTGAAATTTGGTTCATACATGTACCAATTTGTGATTCAGTGCTGATTGGTTTTTGCCGCTAGTTCATCCGAGGGAGTTTTTACATAAAAGAATGTAATGGAACGCTTTCAGTATAGCGTAATTTCTATGTATGAAGAAGGTTCAGACAAAATCAAATAAAAAACTGGCCCATAGGAAGCTTTCAGAAGATATGCCGCAGCATCGAGGAAGCAGAGCAATTGAACTTCCTATTTTTCATTATTTGTGAGTGATGTATATCATGAAGTAATGCGAGTATTCGGACAAAATTTTGTTTGTAGAATGGTCTTAAAGCGCGAGATGCTTATTCATTTCTGGCGTTAATCAGCTCAGACATGGCCTTCGTTACAACACCTTCGTTACAATCAGTATTTAAATGAGGAGTTGAATATGATGCCATTTTCCCTCTTGACATTTCAACTACCCTTCCGCCACCCAGTTGTTACAAAGAAAGCAATAATTCCATGAACGAGCGTGCCCTGATATGTTTCCTAATCTGTTCTCAAATGCTTCCATAATCTTATTTTAAACGCCCCCCACCTACTCTTAAAGAAAATGTTCCATAAGAAAATTGCCGGCTGCTCGGTGATTAAGCGGTACTTCGTTTTAGCAACAGGGAAAAAAAATCCTTTATAACAAATTTATTAGTTTAATTTCTTTGTGTGAAAAAAAAAGAAAAAAGGAAGAAATTTAGCGTCCCTGGGCCCTAAGTACAGCCCTGAAAAAACTATGGCATAATTTTGGTACTGAAATAATTTAAGTGTTAGAAGAAATCAATTTAGGTACATTTTTGTTAATTAATTAAGCTACTTTTCTGAACTGCTGCGTTTAAAAAAAGTTTCTAAACAGGTGTATTTATCATATCGTGATAAGCTTATTAGTAAAATTGAGCTACATAATTAAGCTGCGTTGAATTTGAATTACTGTCTTCATTAAATATGTACTATTTTGAAACTGGGAAGCATTCTAGTGGAACAATATGCACTTAGCGTCATTTTGGACCGGCGACATTTTGGTCAGGCGACATTTTGGATCGGAGACATTTTTGCCCGGCGACATTTTTGACCGGCGACATTTTAGACACGTGGTATTTTGGACTGGCGACATTTTGACCCGGCGACATTTTGGACCGGTGACATTTTGGCTCGCGACATTTTAGCCCGCGACATTTTGGAACGGCCATATTTTGGCCGCGATATTTTGGCCGCGACATTTTGGCCGAGACATTTTGGGCCGCGACATTTCGGCCGCGACATTTTGACCCCAAACCCAAAATTTCATGATATTTTCAAAATAAATATCGATATATATCACGATATTTGTCACGATATATATCGCTTCAGAAAAACATCGCGATATATATCACGATGTATACTGCCGTGGGCAGGCAAAGGGCAGCAACTGCAAATTTTTCGATTTTAATTTTTTTGCATTTTTGAAATCTATGTTACATTAGTTTTTTGGTACAAACATCTTTTTTTGGTTTCCGATGAAAAAAAACTTTTTTAATCAATGGTAATTAGCAGTAACTGCGTTTTTCGTTACTTTGGGCAGGTAAACGGCAGCATCTGCATGTCTGCAGGATGAACATAATTTAAATCGCTGTGCAAAACTTGCATCAAGCCGCAAAAACCGTTTTCCTCTGTACCTAAACTGAGCGAAAGTATGGGTGCCCTAATGGGAGGTCACGGGAGGTCATTGGTTGCATTTGAATTTTCCCAAGGGAGTGTTTTATTCCTTTTTGGGGTGAATCAGTGTTAATATCAATGCAGACTTAAGTGATATAAATTGACGCTACCACTTAGCGATATATCACCAAGCTTTTGGTCGCCAAGTGTTTGTCGCCAACTTGGTGACATATCGCCAAATTGGCGACAAATTTGGCGAAAAAGATAATTTTATGAGTTTGGGTTCAATTTAGCGCTATTGGCAGTATTTTGCGAAAAATCCACCGAATGATGCTAAAATCGGCGATATTTAGAAAATGAATCATTGTAAATCATTTTTTGCATTGTTTCGTGGCAAATTAGAGGTTTAAATGTTTGAATTGTTATCTAGCTCACTCCAAGCACTATTTCAACACTTAAGGCATCTACTAAGAAATTTACACGTAAAAGGAAGTAGTGTGGGGTCCATACCAAATTTTTTTCTTTCTAATAAAGTTTCTCTCCACTAGCAGACGATATTTTTTACGATTTTATAGATACACAAGCAAAACTTGGCAGACGACAAACAAAAATACAGCAATGAAATGATTTTATTTACATTTTATTACAGTTGCTTTCATACTAGCAGACGATAGTTTTGCAGTTTAATGACAAGCTGTTACATTTTTAATAGTTCTATGAAAAGAATCGTCAGCACAACAAGCATTTCAAGGGCTTTTTTTTTCAAAGGGATTTCTTGCTTTGATACAAAATACAAAGCGTTGATTTGTAGTAATTTTAAAGAATCTGGTGTGAACGCCACACTACTTCCTTTTACGTTTAAATTCCATAATAAATGCCTCAAGTGTTAAAATAGTGCATTAGAGTGAGCAACATAACAATTCAAACATTTACACTCCCAGTTTGTCTAGAATCAATGCAAAATAATGTTTTACAATGATTTATTTTCTAAATATCGCCGATTTTAACACGATTCAGTGAATTTTTCTCAAAATGTGCCCAATAGCGCCAAATTTAATCCAAATGGAAAAAAAATCATTTTTTCGCCAAATTTGTCGCCAGCTTGGCGACCAAAAGTTTGGCGATATATCGCCAAGTGGTTGCACCAAATCATATTACTCAATCTGCACTGAAATTAACATTGATTTACCCCAAAAAAGGGTAAAAGACCCCCTTGGAAACATTCGACTGCAACCACGAGGGAAGATGCGCAACTAGACCCCCTCAGAGTCTGCATACCTAGCAAGAAGCTTCTACGGCATGCAGTTTTTGAGTTATGCGACATACATACGCACATACATACAGACGTCACGAGAAAACTCGTCGTAATTAACTGGGGCATGGTCGAAAAGGATATTTCGGCTGTTTATATGTTGGTACATATGCACGTGCATATGCACGTGCTGATAGGTCGAAAAAACTACTCAACATTTATTCGGGGGTGAGAAAAATCAAAATTTAGACCGAAATTTGAGTGAAATTTTCTTCGTGATCACAATACTTCCTTTACTAAGTAAAAAGAAGTAAAAATGGCTGAAGAATCTTCCAGTTTTGCTTTATATTTTGCATAATACAATAGTTTCATTATGTTTTTTAATTATATTTTGCGTTCGTTTATATTAAATCTGTATCAAGTGGATACACGGTATTTATGTATATTTTTTAATGAAACATATCATTCACTATGCAATAATATATTTCGTAATAACATATCTACTCCACATATTGTCGAATATGTAAATACTGGACATTTAGTAGCATACAGTGCAGTTACTGCGGACTGCCAGTCATTTCCGTATGAGAATCGCGAGTGAAAAAGGCAGGTAAACGGCAGTATCTGCTTTACCGCTTTCTGCGCTTGCGAAATCAAAATTCAATCGATTACCCAAAAAATGTATCGGTATAAACATATAATACCGCCTATGTTCGAAGTTCAAAGTTTTATGGATGTTTGTGGGAAATCAAAAACGCGTTTCTTAAAATATCTCGAAAATTCATTTTTGCAGATACTGCCGTTTACCTGCCCACGGCAGTATATCGCTTGATATATATATATCGGCGAACTCTGAGTGAATTAGAGATAATTGACCTGGGAGCTATACCAGAAGCCGAGAGTAAAACCTGGCACGCTGCGAAAAGGGAGGAATCAAAAGAGTTCTTGTATGTGGCGGGAAATGAATTCGGACGCTTTCGCTACTGAATTAAACAAACTTACTTTTTTTAATGCCAGTTTTCTTTCTTCTGGTTGGAAATGTCGCAGAAGAAACATTCTCTTAATCTAACTATTTTCAATTACCCGTGTAAGAGCTTTTGTCTTGAGCAGTCAATCACATTAGTCAACTTGAGTAACAAATAGTGCTACTACTTCGATCTCGGTGTTTCTCTTAAAACATCGATGTTTTTACCATTGACATTTGAGGGCCGATGTTTTTTTCTAATATGGATGTTTTGCGCTCAGTGTTTTTTTTTTTTTTTCTTCTGTTAACGTTGAGTGTTTTGTATTTGAACTGAACATTCTCGAACATTCATTTAATCTAACTGCATACAAATACCCTTGTAAGAGCTTTTGTCTTGAGCAGTCAATCTCATTTGTCACTTTGAATAGCAACTAGTGCTGCGAAATCGATGTCGATTTTTCAGAAACATCGAAGTTTTACCATTGATGTTTTGAGGTCTCGTTGTTGAAATTTATGGAGAGTCTTTTCCTAAGTTTTATGGGGTGATTTCCTTACTGTAAAACTGGGTTAATCTGGCTGCTCCGGGGACCCCTGAGTTATTTTAAATATAAGAAAGTGTAATAAAGTCATTATCGCTTCTTAATACACAGTCAAGAGCATTAATACTTTTGGGCCCAGTTGGTATTATTAGGCACGTGATGAACACATTTAATATTTTTTTCTAGGAAAGTATCTCCCAAGAGCGAGCCAAAAAACACTGTTCCCCTCGGTCGCTGTTCCCAAATCCCATAGTCTAACTGTTAAAGATAGTATTTCAAAAAACCTATTAAAACTACATAAATTTGGCAATTAATATCTAAAAATAGAATAATGAAGCTATATTTTTCTTATGAAATAAGGTATAATTACGTATTTCTAAAACTTAAAATTGTCATGTAAATTCTGTCCGGAGTTTTTTCAACAGTCCCCTGCAACAAATTCAAAGCTGTAATACGAAAAATCTATAACTTTTGCAAATTCTTTTTGGCATGAAGTTTAAAGTAATCAGTGTGAATTTGCCGAAATCGCCGAGAACGGTGTTGAAACGCTACTTTGCTTAGTTTGAGAGCCACATTTGTGATGAAAGTATGCATCAGGGTCGTTGCGAAAACAGTCCTCTGGGAAGTGATTTTATTAATGTCAATTAATTTAATTATAAAACATATTAGTTATTATGTTCACGATTTGTGCCTAAATTTATAGGTAGTCTCGTAACTAATTATGTTCCAATAGTTTTGCAGATATTACGCAACAAAGAGCAAAAACACAGTCACCTGGCACAGTCCCCTGCCTAGTTATACTAGGCGGGGGACTTACCCCTATCATGATTTATCAGAAAAACACAAACTTCAATTGGCCCTCTTTCAAACCAAAGTAATAGATTCATTTTCTGAGCAATAGTTTTATAATTAGACGAAAACATTTCGAGAAAACACGTGGCCCGTCCCCCGTCAGATTTCGTTCCCTCCCCGCCTCCGCCCCCTAAGTGAAAAATGACGAGTTTACAGAGAATCGCCCTTATACATAACACGAGTTTCTCTTATACAGTTTTCCTCTAAGACATAATTGAATCTATACTATTGTCTCCTGCTCTCAATTAGTCTTTGCTTTAAAAACGAATTTTACTTTAAATATCTACTTAGTATGCATTTCAAGTCGCTATTAATATTTATAATTTTTATTACAGTTTGATCTTCGGGTATGATTTGTTCAATTCTTTCATGTAATTTCATTCAAAGCTAGTATTCTAGAACTATCATTAATAATATAGGGTCATTCCATAGTGACTAACGTAACACTCAGAGCTGATTTTGTAACTGTTTTTGCTTGTAACTTAAAGGATAAAAACAATATTTTTCTAGTTATGCTGGTGGATTTACAATGTACATGGATATCTATGTATCATTTCTGCTAAGAGTTAAACCAAAATTACCGACAGAGATATTTTTTCAACCACAAACAGCGTGACTAACGTAACATTTTCTGCAACCCTGAAAATGAATGCTCATGTTGTGAGGCAAAATATGTCTCAAGTTAAGACAAGTGTAAAACTTGAATTGATATATTTGAAAAATGTGTAAAGTGGCTCTTTAAAACACATCAAAACACATTATTAAATCTTAATTTTTTTAGTCTTAAGTGTCACTTTTTACTCAATGGAGTGTGACCTAAGACGTACTAGCCATCGAATAACATGCAGTAAACTCCATACAAACTATTTATTATGGCTAAACTCAGTGATAATTATAATACTTTTTCAATTTTATTTTTAACTTCTTATGTTGTGTGATTTTTATTTATTGATTGATTTATTTATTTTTTGATACTGTTTCCACTTTAATATTTTTTTTCTTCGGCTGAGGTTGACATTTCAATGGAATGACCCTACACTATGTTAATTTTCTCTTCTTCGCTTTCTTTTTCTTTTTATCTGTGCATGTTATCAATTTTGAAATTTCTATAACGATTTGCATTAATTATTAAGTAACCTACTATCAGGTTTTGTGCTTTTTAGTTGGGTTTTTCAAAGATGTTTCGAAATTATTCAAATTAACTTGCATACTGATGTTTCAATTATTTTGTATTTTAAAAGTACAAGTTATTTATTCCTTTGCATTATTTAATATCGAATACTTAAGTTTTTTTTATTGTTATTTAATTTTCTTTCAGAGCTCAAAAATCCTAAGGTGACAAGGGGCTATCACTTTTGTTTCCAGTAATTATCAATGAATTTTTTTAAAAATTTGCAGCATATATCTCAGTTGCTAATTCTAGCACAGGTGCAAATTTCGTTGAATTATTTTAATTAAATATATAAATTAAAATTTTAAATTTAGATCGTGTCAGAAATTTCATCAAAATGACAAAATACGAACAAAATATGATACGCAGCTCTTTTTCTGCATGTTGTGGTAAAAATAAAAATAAAAAAAAAAGAAAAAGAAGAAACCCCCCAAAAATTAGACATTTTCAGTAAAATATGCCCATATTTTCATAAAATATGGCAAATATATTCGGCACGGCTAACCAAACAGAAAAATCTTTCCCAACAAAATTAAAAAACTTTTAATGAACTTAGCATAAAATTTTCAGCTAATTAAAATAATAATTCATTACACTGGGTAGAAGGGTGTATAGAAACTGCTGTAATTTCACAGATACACAGCTTACACCTTGTCATATCTTTGAGTGTCCAGCAATAAGTGCGAACCTGAGAGAAATTGGAGTATTGCCGTCACTTGTAGACCTTTATGACGATAACATCCAACAAATCGCAAAAGCAGTTATAAGGATCCATGGAGTTATTTAGTTCGGCAGAGTCATAGACACGACAAATAAAAAAAAATTACACTGGAACAATTTGAAAATTTTTCCCTACTTGTACATCATGTAATTTGCATCCAGCAGCGCTCGAACACATTTTAAGCTGTATAGAGTTGAAAAAGAGGAAACTTTTCTCCTCAAATTTCTTAATGATTTTAGACTTTTTAAATGTTTTTAATGCTATATAATTTTAGGACTTATTTTTTTTTCTGTATATTTATAGTATTTGTATTTTAGATTTCTGTGCGTTTTATATGTGATTGTGTTTTTTTAGCTTCTTCACTGATCCATATCCATGTCTTATGTCTTATACACTTGGGATTTAAAACAAATTGAAATTATTAAACATGCGGAAAATAATGTTTTGAGAACATCAACAGTTTATGTTTTACTTTTGTAAAAAGAGGAATATCATACTAAATTTCAAACAGAAATATTGAAAATTCATTGAAAAATGAACATTTCAAGCAATTAATTTTCCACTGAGCATGTGCTAACAAAAGTAGTGTATAACTTGAAAGCATAGAAAACGGGTACGAACGCTAGAAAACGCTTTGGTACGTTTTCCACTACAATAACCTGGAAAAGATAAAAGTTGGTAGAAAACGTGCCAAATCAGAAAATTTTCACAGGTACCCCCGCCAGAGCTAATATAGAAACCATAAACAATAAAGAAAAGATTTAAAAAAATATCGAAATATTCAGGAAAAGACCAGAAAACAGACCAAAGAGTGAATATATTTATCCATTAATGCCTGACATTTTTTTTCCAAAGATATTTTGTATACTGGTTAAAAGCAGTGTTTAATGGACGGGAAAAATAATAAAAAAAATTATGTAAACAACAATTTTTTTTATGAAGGAAAGAAAACTCGTCCCTTAAAAGTTACGATAGACCCCAGAGGGTATATACTTTTTTTACTAAACACTTTTTCTGCCTACGATGTAATATTTAAATAGACATTTTATAAGAAGAAATAAAATCGGTAATTAACATAAACTGAGAAGCTGGGAATAACTTTGAAAACTTAGCTTTTTTTCTTGAGATTGTGAACGATGTCATTTTTGATAAAGACCATGTTATAACTGCTACAGAACACTTTTTACAATGGTTATATGCTGCAATCTGTTAATAACGAATTCAAGTAATACCGAGGTACTAATTGAACGCTATTGTTTGGCTGAAATGTTCATTTTGGGGAAAATCAGACCCTTTTTTGGACCGTCCCTAAAAAGAGACGCTAGGCATTAATGGGTTATTTTCCGGTAATAAATTTGAACCAAATAAGTTCACATCTCGATTGATGCAGGTCATGATTTCAAAGACTTCCAAACTATTGTCTCATTGAAATTGGAGGTTTTTAGTAACATTTTCAACTAAAGAATACCCATGTACAGGGAGTATGTTTGTGTGTGTAGCAGATTTTGAGTGTGATATATATTTGCAGTGTAGTCCATATGTTACCTAATTAAACCCCCGTCAACAAAGTATCTCATTCATAGCTACCCCGTTAAAATATTTTTTAAGTCGAGCTAGCTTAATAAAATAGTCATTTTTCCAAGAAAAAAATATTCTAATTAGCGGGATATTCTATTATCCGGGCTGAAAATAATATATTACATCGGTTTGGTACATTAAAAATGTACTATATTAGGCGGGATATTTTTTTGACCGTTATTCTAATAAGCGGGCTCGACTGTACAATATATTTTTCCAGTGTATACATATTGTAAAGAGCATACTATACATAATTTACATAAATGTAAAAATGTTTTCAAACTTTTTGCATCGGTTTTAGTGCATGCGTTAACCAGCCAAATAACTTTAATTAATGCAATTACATCTTTTTTACAAACCAAATACACAATACAATTGTACGCAGCATACATAGTACTTGAATGGAATTTTAAACTGGCCGAAAAACTTTATTTTTAATTCCATCCTAATTCGGTTTACAGGGTTCGCAAATATCATTTTAGTCAATTTTCCGACTTTTGAGGAGATGTAGACTATAAAGGGTAAACAAACACACGGTTTTGGTTATATTTTCTCTTTAGTGCACTGATTAATATGAATGTTGTTTTTACAGTATAATACAGCTAATTTTATAGTAATTTAACAAAATTAACGGTAAAGACCATGGTAGCCCGATCGGTAAGGCGTCGGACTCGTGACCGGAGAAACCCGGGTTCGATCCCCAGCCGATCAAAGATCCACCTTGAATAATGGTGGCTGGGGGACATTAAGAATGTCGTGGTCACAAAGTCCTCCAAGCGAAACGATACCTCTGGGGGTGCTGGGTCAAGGGTTTGCTCGACCCTTGATTCTGGTTCAAAAAGAACAGAGCGCTCTTCAGGGTCCTATCCTGATTAAACCACGAGTTGTGGTAGGTACGGGGGACCCTGGAGTGAGTGAAGTAATGAACTGGAAAAATTGCTGATTTTAAAGAAGTAAACTGTAAAATTGCTAGTTTACGGTAGTAAACTAAAACTGCTAGTTTACAGTAGTAAACCGTAAAATTGCTAGTTTTTCAGTTTATTACTGTGCATTTTAGTTTTTAAACTGGAAGCTCTGATGCCAATAATTATTACACTGCTGTTTTTCAGTAATAAGCTTTGTTAAGGCCCAAAGAGTGAAACTCTGTGAAAAAGAGGGCGCTGCGAGCGCCACCAAATGTGAAGGACTAATTATGCATTATTAAATCATTAATGTCTGACATTTTTTTTTCCAAAGAAGTTTTGTATAGTGTTTACAAATAGTGTTTAATAGACAGGAAAAATAATAAAAAAAATATTATGTAAAAAATATTTTTTTTTTATTAAGGAAAGAAAAATCGTCCCTTAAAAGTTACCATAGACCCCAGAGGGTACATGTTTTTTTTACTAAAAAATTTTTCTGCCTACGATACAATATTTAAAAAGACACTTTATAAGAAGAAATAAAATCAGAAATTAACATAAACTGGGAAGCTGGGATAACTTTGAAAACTTGGCTTTTTTCTTGAGATTGTGAACGATGTCATTTTTGATAAAGATCATATTAAAACTGCTACAGAACACACTTTACAATGGTTATGTGCTGCAATTTGTTAATAACGAATTGAAACAATACCAAGGTACTCATTGAACACTATTATTTGGTCGAAATGTTCATTTTGGGGAAATTCAGACCCTTTTTTGGACCGTCCCTAAAAAGGGACGCTAGGCATTAATGGGTTAATGCTGTGGGAGTGTTCCTTGTGCAGAGGACGAAGAGAGTTCTTATGTGGGAGTCGGCGAGAGATGGCCGATCTCCAAATTAATAAAGAGTTTAAGAAAATTATTAGTTCACTGTGAATTATTGAGTTGTGTTTATGTGATGTGAAAATTTCGAGTGAACAAGCTCTAAAATTGCTAATTTTACAGTGCTGAAGTGTAAAATTGCAAACTAAAATTTCCAGTTTTACAGCCTATTAATATGCATTTTAAACTGGAACCTTTTTTTTTCAGTATTACACTGTTGTTTTAACAGCATAATACAGCTATGGTAATAAATTGTAAACTTACTAATTTTACAGTAATAAACTAAAATTGTTAGCTTTACAGTAATACACTGAAAAATAGCTAGTTTTGCAATTCATTATTGCGCTTCTACAGTTTTAACTAGAGATGGAACGAAGCGGCATTTGGCCGAAGCGCCGAATACCGAAGCTTCGGCCAACTAATGGCCGAAGCTTCGGCCGATGCTTCGGCTGGCGCACATATTGAAGTTTTTGGATTGAATGCATAATAAATGCGTAGAGTTTTACTTTTCTCCATATGTTTTAATATTCTTAGCGTTACACAATATTTTCAGCTTACTGTGGCATTCTTAAATTGATTTCATTAATTAAAGTTTATTTTTATTTTGGTTGTTTTTATTTTAATGTTCTTAGTATTACACAACATTTTTAGCTTTCTGGGTCATTCTTAAATTAATTTCACTAATTAAAAGTTTTCTTGTTTTGTTTTGCTTTGTACTGCTAGTACAAGAAAAGACGACATTACTATTTTTGTATTGCAAATTAGTAGTAGAGGAAGCTCTACTTGGAACATGAAAAACTCAGTCTGCAATTCAGTTGATGTTTTATAATAAAAAAACTGATATGATCATGTATTATACCATAGAACTACCCAATCTACTACTATTTACGCTGTGTTACATATTTATCTTAATATTCTTAATGCAAAATGCTTCAGTTTTTTGGTGAATTCGAAAAAATAGTAGGGTAAAATCACAAATAGTCGGCAATTTAAGAGATCTTTTGTTGATCTTGGCTAACCTAGAACTTTCAGCTATCAATACAGTAACAAAAACAAGGTAAAACTTTACAAGGATGAACATTTCTGATAGTGAATCATTTACTTGTTTCAGATATTAAAAAAAAATTATGTTAAAATCCAAGCTGTTGTCAACACTAATAAATGTTCCAATAGTCGGCCACAGAATCATCTTACCTGAAAAATAAGCAGAGTCGCAATCTTGGATGACGGGCATACCATTCAAAATGAAATGACTCATTACTAATTCAAGAAAAAGTACCCGAAACTTTACTGCCACTGATTGATGATTGAGGATAAGTACATGAATGTGTGAATGCGTCACATCTGATTTTGAATTAAAAATGTACTACTATTTATGAGGAGTTTTATGTCATTGTGGCCGACTACTGGAGACTGGCCGACTACTGGAGTACTTACCCTATCATGCATTCTTTTTTACTTGTCTTTCATTCGCTGCATAAATTTCAGGCCGAAGCGGCCGAATCACAACTCATGCTTCGGCCAGACCGAAGTTTCGACAATTTGGGCAAATTGGCCGAAGCTTCGGCCCGGCCGAAGCTTCGTTCCATCTCTAGTTTTAACCCATTAATGCCTAGCGTCCCTTTTTTTGGGACGGTCCAAAAAAGGGTTTGAATTTCCCCCAAATGCACATTTCAACCAAATAATAGTGTTCAATGAGTACCTTGGTATTGTTTCAATTCGTTATTAACAGATTGCATCACATAACCACTGTAAAGGGTGTTTTGCAGCAGTTTTAATATGATCTTTATCAAAAATCACATCGTTCGCAATCTCAAGAACCAAAAGCTAAGTTTTCAAAGTAATTCCCAGCTTCCCAGTTTATGTTCATTGCTGATTTCATTTCTTCTTATAAAATGTCTTTTTAAATATCCTATCGTAGGCAGAAAAAAATTTTTAGTAAAAAAAGTATGTACCCTCTGGGGCCTATCGTAACTTTTATGGCACGATTTTTCTTTCCTTAATAAAAAAATTATTTTTTACATAATATTTATTAAAATTATTTTTCCTGTCCATTAAACACTGTTTGTAACCAATATACAAAATATCTTTGGAAAAAAAATGTCAGGCATTAATAAGTTCAACTGAAACATTTGCTTTCAGTATTATACTGTAAAAACAACTAATTTTTTTGCAGCGTGATTCCAGTGATTGGTTTTTGCGATATTACTTTTTTAGTTTTTCCTCCCCTAAGTTAATCATCCACATTTGAAAGCCCTTTGAAATGAGTAAAAATTTAACATTTGACCTTGAACTTTAGCCTGTTGCCACTTTTCCAATTATTAAGTTAAAGCTATATAACTTGGCATATGAAGACTAGCTTATGTACTTTAACACAAAAGCCTAAAATTAACTGCCATAAATATAATTCAGGTTGATTCGGGCTAAAATGTAAAGGTCTAAAAGTCCAATTTTTTGACTGCGATAACAACATCTGATGACCTCTAAAAAATTAAAGAAATGCAAAAAGAAATTCGAGTTCAAAGAATTAAGGAGCCGTGCAGAAAATGAGATTGGAGCGTATTGCTATTTTAGTAGAATGATTGGTTTGTCCTTCTACTGAAGCCGCCACAGTACAGTTAGCGACACTCTGAAACACGAAATTGACTGTGAGTGCTAAGTAGTGTAAGTCACAAAACGTTATGTTTCGTAACTCAGTAAACATTAGTCGTACTAATGTCAAACTTTTTGTGTTCGAATTGTTTTTAAATACTCTTTATTTCCCTAAACATAAGTTAATGAACCTACACTGAAAAAAGTGACTATAGACCCCAGAGGGTACATACTTTTTTTACTAATTTTTTTTTTTTGGCAACGATATAATATTTAAAAAGACATTTTATAAGAAGAAATAAAATCAGCAATTAACATAAACTGGGAAGCTGGGAGTAACTTTGAAAACTTAGCTGTTTTTCTTGAGATGGTGAACGATGTCATTTTTGATAAAGATCATTTTAAAACTGCTACAGAACATACTTTACAACGGTTATGTGCTGCAATCTGTCAATAACGCATTGAAACAATACCAAGGTACTGATTGAACACTATTATTTGGTTGAAATGTTCATTTTGGGGAAATTCAGACCCTTTTTTGGACCGTCCCTAAAAAGGGACGCTAGGCATTAATGGGTTAAAACTGTAAAATGCACAATAATAAACCGTGAAACTAGCAATTTTACAGTTTATCACTCTAAACTAGCAATTTTAGTTTACTACCGTAAAATTAGCTATTTTTCAGTTTATCACTTTAAAACTAGCAATTTTAGTTTATTCCTGTAAAACTAGCAATTCTCCCATAAAATAAGCTGTATTAGACTGTAAAAAGCACTATAATACTGGCAGCCGAGATTCCAGCTTAAAATTGTAAAATGCACAATAACAAACTGCGAAACTATAGTAGAATACAACTTAACTTGGCACTGACGTCACTACGGACGGAGCCAATAAGAGCTCACAAGCAGTCAGCGATCTCCTCTTATTCGCCAAGTAGGTTGTGACGTTTTATCTAGCTCGTTTTTCATATTCTAACGTCACGCAAACGTCACGCTGACGTCACGATGTTTTTGTCAAGAAACGTTGCATTTTAGTATAGCAATTTTACAGTCTACTACAGTAAAATTACTGTAAAATTAGTTGTATTGTACTGTAAAAACAACATCTAGTTTTTAGTGTTTGATTTTGGGTAGTTTTCATTTATATGTTTCATTTATACGTTCCAGGTCAGTCAACTGATAGATGGATAGTCTACACTGCAGACAACGAACTTTATTATTACGAACTTTATTAATAATTATTATTTTTACAGTATAATACTGGCAGCTGAGGTTCCAATTTAAAACTGAAATTCATAGTAATAAACTGTAAAACTAGCAATTTTAGTTTCCTACTGTGATGTTAGCAGCTGTACAGTTTATTGCCGTGAAATGTAGCTGTATTATGCTGTAAAAAGAGCAGTAATATATTGGCAGCAGAGGTTCCAATTTAAACCTGTGAAATGCACGATAATAAAATGTAAAACTAGCAATTTTACAGTCTATTAATGTAAAATTAGCAAACAGTACCATAAAAGCTGTTGATTACTGTAAAAACAACAGTACAATATTGGCACCAGAGGTCAAAGTTTAAAACTGCAAAATGCACAGTAATAAAATGTAAAACTAGCAATTTCGCAGTCTATTAATGTAAAATTAGCAAGCAGTACCATAAAATTAGCTGTTGATTACTGTAAAAATAACAGTACAATATTGGCACCAGAGGTCAAAGTTTAAAACTGTAAAATGCACAGTAATAAAACGTAAAACTAGCAATTTAGGTTAGTGCAAAATTACTGTTAAATTAGCTGTTTTATACTATAAAAACAACATTTATTTTATGCAGTGAAGAGAAAATGCGAGTCCGAATGTTTTAGTAAAACAATTAATAAAACTAATAAACATTGAATTATTTGAACACTTCTCTTCCCCTACTAAGATTTTACTTAATATCCGCAATGCATATCGAGCTCATTTTGGAGCTGAACCACGGAACTATTACGGATGTGTGTCATTAACCCATTAATGCCTAGAGTCCCTTTTTACGGACGGTCTAAAAAAGGATCTGAATTTCCCTGAAATGAACATTTCAACCAAATAATAGTGTTCAATTATTACTTTGGTATTGTTTCAATTCATTATGAACAGATTGCAGCACATAACCATTGTAAAGTGCGTTCTGTAGCAGTTTTAATATGATCTTTATCAAGAATGACATCATTCACAATCTCAAGAAAAAAAGCTTTGAAAAAAGTTTTCAAAGTTATTCCCAGCTTCCCAATTTATGTTAATTGCCGATTTTATTTCTTCTTATAAAATGTCTTTTTAAATATTATATCGTAAGTAGAAAAAAATTTAGTAAAAAAAATAGGTACCCTCTGGGGTCTATCGTAACTTTTAAGGACGATTTTTCTTTCCTTAATAAAAAATTGTTTTTACATGATATTTTTTTAATTATTTTTCCTGTCCATTGAACACTGTTTGTAACCAGTATACAAAATATCTTTGAAAAAAAAATGTCAGGCATTAATGGGTTAAATGTTGACAAGCAACGAGCTTCAAATGAGAAGACGCAAAGCACATCGGCTTGTCTAAAAAATGAAGTGAACCAATACAATTTGTCTGCTTCTCTTTCCATGGAGAGCGGATGGGGAGAAGTAAAATCAAAAGAATTGAATATAGTAAAGCACTAAACGTATTGAACATTAAATTATTTCTAGACTTCCTTCTTTTGATGCACTATCTGCAATGAACTTTAAATTATGTGTAGACTTAATTTCTTTGATGCACTATCTTCAATGAACTTTAAATTATGTGTAGACTTAATTTCTTTGATGCACTATCTTCAATGAACGTTATTATTATTTGTAGACTTAATTTCTTTGATGCACTATCTTCAATGAACGTTATTATTATTTGTAGACTTAATTTCTTTGATGCACTATCTTCAATGAACGTTATTATTATTTGTAGACTTAATTTCTTTGATGCACTATCTTCAATGAACGTTATTATTATTTGTAGACTTAATTTCTTTGATGCACTATCTACAATGAACGTTATTATTATTTGTAGACTTAATTTCTTTGATGCACTATCTTCAATGAACGTTATTATTATTTGTAGACTTAATTTCTTTGATGCACTATCTTCAATGAACGTTATTATTATTTGTAGACTTAATTTCTTTGATGCACTATCTTCAATGAACGTTATTATTATTTGTAGACTTAATTTCTTTGATGCACTATCTTCAATGAACGTTATTATTATTTGTAGACTTAATTTCTTTGATGCACTATCTTCAATGAACGTTATTATTATTTGTAGACTTAATTTCTTTGATGCACTATCTTCAATGAACGTTATTATTATTTGTAGACTTAATTTCTTTGATGCACTATCTACAATGAACATTAAAATATTTGAAGACTTAGTTTCTTTGATGCACTATTTGTAATGAACATTAATTATTTGTAAACTTAATTTCTTTGATGCACTATCTGTAATGAAAAGTTCTTTGCGTTTTTATTTTCGAGATTAATAATGGAATCATTGTGGATGTGTGTCATTAAAAGTTATCAAGCGACGGACTTCAGATGTGAAGAATCTAATGAAAGCACATTTGCCTTAAAAAGAAAAAATCTGGTATGGACCCCACACTATTTCCTTTTACGTGTAAATTTCTTAGTAGTTGCCTTTAGTGTTAAAAAAAGTGCTTGGAGTGAGCAAGGTAACAATTCAAATATTTACTCCCCTAATCTGTCACGAAACAATGCAAAAAATATTTTACAATGGTTAATTTTCTAAATATTTCTGATTTTAATATCATTCCGTGAATTTTTCACAGAATATCGCCAAGTTGAACCCAAATGCAAAAAATAATTTTTTCGCCAAATTTGGCGTCAAACACTTGGCGACCAAAAGTTGGCGACATATCGCCAAGTGGTCGCACCAATTCATATCACTTGAGTCTGCATTGAAATTAAAACACCCCCTTGGGAACATTCGAATGCAACCACAAGGGGAGGTGCACAACTAGACCATCCTCAGAGCTTACATACCAAGCTAGACGCTTCTAACTCATATAGTTTTTGAGTTATGCGACACACATACATCCGCACATACGTGTACATACAGACGTCACGAGAAATCTCGTCGTAATTAACTCGGGGGTGGTTGAAAAGGATTTTTCGGCTGCTTGTATGTTGGTAGGTACATATGCACGTGCTGACAGGTCGAAAAAACTACCGAACATTCATTCGGGGCAAATTTGAGTGATTTTTTTTTTCGCGATCACAATACTTCCTTTACTACGTAAAAGGAAGTAAAAAGAAAAAAAAGAAGAAGAAATTTCGTCTGATACCCCAGTAAATTTGTAACATACTAAACTTACAATAATTTTTGAATTAGTTGAACAATTCTTCTCATTGATGCATTTTCCACAATGAACACTGTTGGTCCTTTACCGTTCATTGCGTTCATGTTGGAGATTAATGATGAAATTATTGTGGATGTGTGTCATTAAAAGTTGACAAGCGACGTGCTTCAGATGGGAAGCCGCTAACGAAAGCTCATTTGCCTTTAAAAATAAATTAAAATAAATAAATAAAAAAAAAGAAAGGAAAATTTTGTCTGATACCCAACAAAGAAGAAAAACACTTAACTTATTAATGATTAATTTAAACAATTTCTCTCTTTGATGTGCATTACCCACAATGAACATTATGGATTCATTGTGTTCATTTTGGAGACTAATAATGGAATTATTACAGTTGTGTGTCTTCAAAAGTTGACAAGCGACGGGCTTCAGATATGAAGACACTAACGAAAGCTCATTTGCTGTAAAAAAATAAAATAAATATAAATAAATAAAAAAGAAAGAAACATTTCGTCTGATACTCAATAAAGAAGAAAAACACTCAACTTATTAAACATTAAATATTTAAGCAATTACTATCTTTGATGCATAATTCACAATGAACATTATATGTTCATTGCGTTCATGTTGGAGATTAATGATGAAATTATTGTGGATGTGTGTCATTAAAAGTTGACAAGCGACGTGCTTCAGATGGGAAGACGCTAACGGAAGCTCATTTGCCTTTAAAAATAAATTAAAATAAATAAATAAAAAAAAAGAAAGGAAAATTTCGTCTGATACCCAACAAAGAAGAAAAACACTTAACTTATTAATGATTAATTTAAACAATTTCTCTCTTTGATGTGCATTACCCACAATGAACATTATGGATTCATTGTGTTCATTTTGGAGACTAATAATGGAATTATTACGGTTGTGTGTCTTCAAAAGTTGACAAGCGACGGGCTTCAGATATGAAGACACTAACGAAAGCTCATTTGCTGTAAAAAAATAAAATAAATATAAATAAATAAAAAAGAAAGAAACATTTCGTCTGATACTCAATAAAGAAGAAAAACACTCAACTTATTAAACATTAAATATTTAAGCAATTACTATCTTTGATGCATAATTCACAATGAACATTATATGTTCATTGCGTTCATGTTGGAGATTAATGATGAAATTATTGTGGATGTGTGTCATTAAAAGTTGACAAGCGACGTGCTTCAGATGGGAAGACGCTAACGGAAGCTCATTTGCCTTTAAAAATAAATTAAAATAAATAAATAAAAAAAAAGAAAGGAAAATTTCGTCTGATACCCAACAAAGAAGAAAAACACTTAACTTATTAACGATTAATTTAAACAATTTCTCTCTTTGATGTGCATTACCCACAATGAACATTATGGATTCATTGTGTTCATTTTGGAGACTAATAATGGAATTATTACAGTTGTGTGTCTTCAAAAGTTGACAAGCGACGGGCTTTAGATATGAAGACACTAACGAAAGCTCATTTGCTGTAAAAAAATAAAATAAAAATAAATAAATAAAAAAGGAAGAAACATTTCGTCTGATACCCAAAAACGAAGAAAAACACTCAACTTATTAAACATTAAATTTTTAAGCAATTACTCTCTTTGATGCATTATTCACAATGAACATTATATGTTCATTGTGTTCATTTTGGAGATTAATGATGAAATTATTGTGGATGTGTGTCATCAAAAGTTGTCAAGCGACGTGCTTCAGATGTGAAGAAGCTAACAAAAGCTCATTTGCTTTTACAAATAAATTAAAACAAATAAATAAAGAAAAGAAAGGAAAATTTCGTCTGATACCCAACACAAAAGAAAAACACTTAACTTATTAACGATTAATTTAAACAATTTCTCTCTTTGATGTGCATTACCCACAATGAACATTATGGGTTCATTCCCAAGTAGCACACTTCGTTTTTTAAAGGTTGTAAAATGGTTATTAACGTTGTGATAACGGATTAAAAACGTTTATAAAACGTTTAAACGTTTTTTGTGCTACCTGGGTTGTGTTCATTTTGGAGACTAATAATGGAATTATTACGGTTGTGTGTCTTCAAAAGTTGACAAGCGACGTGCTGCAGATGTGAAGACACTAACGAAAGCTCATTTGCTGTAAAAAATAAATAAATAAATAAATAAATAAAAATAAATAAATAAAAAAGAAAGAAACATTTCTTCTGATACCCAGTAAAGAAGAAAAACACTCAACTTATTAAACATTAAATATTTAAGCAATTACTATCTTTGATGCATAATTCATAATGAACATTATATGTTCATTGTGTTCATTTTGGAGATTAATGATGAAATTATTGTGGATGTGTGTCATTAAAAGTTGACAAGCGACGGGCTTCAGATGTGAAGACGCTAACGAAAGCACATTTGCCTTTTTTTTCTTTTAAAGAAAAATGAAAAATTTCGTCTGATACCACAGTAAAGCTTCCCCCAACAAAAACATTTTCCTCGAAAACGTGGGTATATCTCACTTTTTTCGCCGCCACCATCGCTCCGAAACTCGAGAAGCGCGCGTGATCTCAGAGGCTCAAAACGCGGAAAAACCGCTCAGGGGGGTGTGGTCTGCACCCCCTCCCGTCGCCATATAAGTCCCTGAGAGCGACTCGGCCTCCGTTGCCTTTTGCGCGCAAGTGTGTCGCGTGCAAAGCGCTAGAAAACGCTAAAGATTCGTTCTATCTAATCCCCTTACTTCTGGGAGATTCGAAATCAGTGTCCCACACATCAGCCACTCGGTGCGGTCGCAGTTAGTGCTACGCCAGCTTTTTGAAAGGGAATTTTTTTCTTTCCGTCGCAGCTCTATTAGAGGTGAGAAGAGTTGTTCCTTGCTTGCTGCTTTGTAAATAATTTTTTGGGTTCTTCATGTATTTCTCATTTATGTCTTTATGTTTTGCGTTCGACTGAACGAAGTTTAGAGTAGGAAAATCGTACAGAAATTCATTTTAAACTCTTGGACAGTTTGTAAAGATTCTTTCTGTTCTAGTTAATATTGCATTAACGAGCAATTTTCACGAACATAGTTTATATTTTAATTTTTCAGTACTTTCGAATGGTTCAATGCTCATTTTTTTTTCTTTCCGCCGCAGCTCTATTAGAAGTGAAAAAAGTTGTTCTTTGCTCGCTGCTTTGTAAATAATTTTTCGAGTTTTTCATGTATTTATCATTAATGTCTTTATGTATTGCGTTCGACTGAACGAAGTTTATAACATCAAAAAGAGTTGGATAATCGTACAGAAATTCAGTTTAAACTCTTGGACAGTTTGTAAAGAATTTTTCTACACTAGTTAATATTGCACTAACTACCAATTTTCAGGAAAATAGTTTACATTTTATTTTTTCGTTGTTTCGAATGCTTTTAATGCTCATTACTAATTTTATTTTTAAGAAACTTGCTGTATCTTTGATTACAATATAAAGCAACATTTTTCACAAATTTTATTCTCGAATTATTTTGAGGAAAGCAATTTTTCATTTAGACAGCGTGAATTTTTAACTAATTTTCTAGCAAACTTTTTCTCATCACTTTATTATAATCTGTATTTAATTTTTTCTTAAATATAGGATGTTCCTCCTTTTGAACACTTTAATGAATGAATGTCTTTGCAATGAGTATATAATTTTTTCTCAAAAATGCAATCCATGTATATTTACTTTATTTTCAAGTAATTAATTCGAACCCTTATAACAGAAAATATTGTTTTGTGGAAAAAAAAATTGATCATTTACTTCGTTAAATATACTGCTCTTTTCTAAAAGTAATTACTCTATGGTAAGTCCTCAAGTCCTTATTGTTAATTTATACATAGAGAGATGTTACATTTGATTTTGTTATTAAACGTCTTGCTCTGAAATATGATGATCCCTTGATCTTTCACTTTTCTTTGTTTACTTATTCTGTTTTTATATTTGCCTTTTAAAAAGCGCCAACATTTTGACAGTTTTGTTTTCAAACTTTTTTTGAGACTCCGAAATATTTTTTTTTAATACTAAAAATATAAATGAATAAATGAATGATTTTACGTCAGAAAGTGATTTAACAAGCTTAATGTAAAACTCTTACTTTCATCACTCATTATCCCTTTCTATTACATTCGCGAAAATAAAAAAAAATCCTTTATTAATAAGTAAGCGTATGTGATAAAAACTGAAATACAAAGCAAAAAAATTATATCCAAAATATTTTATTTTGAGTATATATATGCATTGGGTTGCATTCTTTCCAAAAGTTTGCAACTCTGGAATAGCTGCTTTTATCGAATAACAAAGATAAAAAAAAAAAGGCCAAGCTTATTTTAAAAGTTTAAAATTTTTAAATATCCTCTTTATGATATTTTATCAATAAAATTGTTCTATTAAATACGTTCTTTTTTTAAACAAAGTTAGTTTTTACTATTAGTCATATTTTTTTCTATTTATTTGTATTTTTCTTCTAAATATAATACTTCACTGATACATAACACGTCGTTACATATAATGCATTTACTATTAATATGTCCGGGTTATAGAATTTGGGCTCGAACTAAACTCAGCCCGTCCCTTACTTCGCTTTATAGAGTATGAATTTTGGTTACGGGTCACTCTCCAGGTCAATATTTAGGTACAAAGTTAACTGTTCTATACGGATCAGGGGGTCTTCCACAAATTATGTCATTCCTTGATGGGGAAGAGGAGTTATTGAAGTTGTGACAGTTTATGACAAGGAGGAGTGATGTTGTAAAAAGAAATGTGACACCATAGATTTTTTTTATTCAAATTTGTTTGTGAAAAATGGCGTGATATGTGACAAGAGGAGGGAAAGAGGTGAGGTTAAGCGTGAGACTTTTTGACCAAGGGGAGAGGGTGTCAAAAAGTGTGATCAATTACAGAACTCCCCAAATGAACTTGGAATGCATTTTATCGTGGGTCTGAAATTTTGTGCTGTTTTACTCCTTTAGGTCGGAATTTTAGTGGAAATTTTTTTTTTATTCAAATTTGTTTGTGAAAAATGGCGTGATATGTGACAAGAGGAGGGAAAGGGGTGAGGTTAAGCGTGAGACTTTTTGACCAAGGGGAGAGGGTGTCAAAAAGTGTGATCAATTACAGAACTCCCCAAATGAACTTGAAATGCATTTTATCGTGGGTCTGAAATTTTGTGCTGTTTTACTCCTTTAGGTCGGAATTTTAGTGGAATTTTTTTTTATTCAAATTTGTTTGTGAAAAATGGTGTGATATGTGACAAGAGGAGGGAAAGGGGTGAGGTTAAGCGTGAGACTTTTTGACCAAGGGGAGAGGGTGTCAAAAAGTGTGATCAATTACAGAACTCCCCAAATGAACTTGGAATGCATTTTATCGTGGGTCTGAAATTTTGTGCTGTTTTACTCCTTTAGGTCGGAATTTTAGTGGAAATTTTTTTTTTATTCAAATTTGTTTGTGAAAAATGGCGTGATATGTGACAAGAGGAGGGAAAGGGGTGAGGTTAAGCGTGAGACTTTTTGACCAAGGGGAGAGGGTGTCAAAAAGTGTGATCAATTACAGAACTCCCCAAATGAACTTGAAATGCATTTTATCGTGGGTCTGAAATTTTGTGCTGTTTTACTCCTTTAGGTCGGAATTTTAGTGGAATTTTTTTTTTAATTCAAATTTGTTTGTGAAAAATGGCGTGATATGTGACAAGAGAAGGGAAAGGGGTGAGGTTAAGCGTGAGACTTTTTGACCAAGGGGAGAGGGTGTCAAAAAGTGTGATCAATTACAGAACTCCCCAAATGAACTTGGAATGCATTTTATCGTGGGTCTGAAATTTTGTGCTGTTTTACTCCTTTAGGTCGGAATTTTAGTGGAAATTTTTTTTTTATTCAAATTTGTTTGTGAAAAATGGCGTGATATGTGACAAGAGGAGGGAAAGGGGTGAGGTTAAGCGTGAGACTTTTTGACCAAGGGGAGAGGGTGTCAAAAAGTGTGATCAATTACAGAACTCCCCAAATGAACTTGAAATGCATTTTATCGTGGGTCTGAAATTTTGTGCTGTTTTACTCCTTTAGGTCGGAATTTTAGTGGAATTTTTTTTTAATTCAAATTTGTTTGTGAAAAATGGCGTGATATGTGACAAGAGAAGGGAAAGGGGTGAGGTTAAGCGTGAGACTTTTTGACCAAGGGGAGAGGGTGTCAAAAAGTGTGATCAATTACAGAACTCCCCAAATGAACTTGGAATGCATTTTATCGTGGGTCTGAAATTTTGTGCTGTTTTACTCCTTTAGGTCGGAATTTTAGTGGAAATTTTTTTTTTATTCAAATTTGTTTGTGAAAAATGGCGTGATATGTGACAAGAGGAGGGAAAGGGGTGAGGTTAAGCGTGAGACTTTTTGACCAAGGGGAGAGGGTGTCAAAAAGTGTGATCAATTACAGAACTCCCCAAATGAACTTGAAATGCATTTTATCGTGGGTCTGAAATTTTGTGCTGTTTTACTCCTTTAGGTCGGAATTTTAGTGGAATTTTTTTTTATTCAAATTTGTTTGTGAAAAATGGTGTGATATGTGACAAGAGGAGGGAAAGGGGTGAGGTTAAGCGTGAGACTTTTTGACCAAGGGGAGAGGGTGTCAAAAAGTGTGATCAATTACAGAACTCCCCAAATGAACTTGGAATGCATTTTATCGTGGGTCTGAAATTTTGTGCTGTTTTACTCCTTTAGGTCGGAATTTTAGTGGAAATTTTTTTTTTATTCAAATTTGTTTGTGAAAAATGGCGTGATATGTGACAAGAGGAGGGAAAGGGGTGAGGTTAAGCGTGAGACTTTTTGACCAAGGGGAGAGGGTGTCAAAAAGTGTGATCAATTACAGAACTCCCCAAATGAACTTGAAATGCATTTTATCGTGGGTCTGAAATTTTGTGCTGTTTTACTCCTTTAGGTCGGAATTTTAGTGGAATTTTTTTTTTAATTCAAATTTGTTTGTGAAAAATGGCGTGATATGTGACAAGAGAAGGGAAAGGGGTGAGGTTAAGCGTGAGACTTTTTGACCAAGGGGAGAGGGTGTCAAAAAGTGTGATCAATTACAGAACTCCCCAAATGAACTTGGAATGCATTTTATCGTGGGTCTGAAATTTTGTGCTGTTTTACTCCTTTAGGTCGGAATTTTAGTGGAAATTTTTTTTTTATTCAAATTTGTTTGTGAAAAATGGCGTGATATGTGACAAGAGGAGGGAAAGGGGTGAGGTTAAGCGTGAGACTTTTTGACCAAGGGGAGAGGGTGTCAAAAAGTGTGATCAATTACAGAACTCCCCAAATGAACTTGAAATGCATTTTATCGTGGGTCTGAAATTTTGTGCTGTTTTACTCCTTTAGGTCGGAATTTTAGTGGAATTTTTTTTTTAATTCAAATTTGTTTGTGAAAAATGGCGTGATATGTGACAAGAGAAGGGAAAGGGGTGAGGTTAAGCGTGAGACTTTTTGACCAAGGGGAGAGGGTGTCAAAAAGTGTGATCAATTACAGAACTCCCCAAATGAACTTGGAATGCATTTTATCGTGGGTCTGAAATTTTGTGCTGTTTTACTCCTTTAGGTCGGAATTTTAGTGGAAATTTTTCAGTTCTGCACTGATAATGAATTTCGTTGGGGTATAAGGTCTGGTATTTTATATTTTTTTTAAATAAGGCTGCTGTTTGGGTAAAAAACGTTTGATTAAATACTGATAAAGAGCACGGTTAGATAAAAATAAATCCATCCAAAATCGTTGGTTGTTTGTAATTTCTCGAAATAAATCAGATCATTTACTTATTCAATAAACTTAGATCTTTATTTCCCACTGTTGCTTAGAATTGACTTTGTGTTTTTTTTTTTTTTCATTGATTAGATGAAAATTTTATTTCCAATCGATATTTTTTCAAAACATTTACATTATTATTTTTTTTAATTTTAACAATTTAAATTATTTTGAAAATAACTAAAGTTTATCAAATTCAAAGAGCACGTAAACATGTATGACAAACCCAACTTAGTGTTGGTACACAAAACATTTTGCCTGCAAATTTTTCATCATCAACATCTAAAGAGTGGATGAACAATATTTTCATAAAACATTAAGACAGTGAAATTGATTTGATTACCAGTGGCGAATAGAAGCAAATTTATTAGTTGCTACTGCTTTTGTTTCTAGTTTTACCACTCTTTTATAAATAAAGAAAAGTTATTGAGTAAAAAATTAGTCCTTACATTTAAAAGCCATCAGTTTAAGTAAAAACTGATATATCTAATTACTGGCATTAATATTAATCGCTTACTCAGGGTTGGAAAAAGGGGAGAATGGGTGGCGATTGATACTAATATTTTTAGGCGTCGTATACATTTATACATATATATATATACACTCAGGCACATTGAAAATAGCGACCCAAGAAGAAAGCATCGGATTGAAATGAAATTTGATACACATAATGATACAGATGAGAGATTCACTTGATCTCAAAATCAAGACAATTGAACGAATACAGGGTGTGCAAGGACACAAATACAGAGCAACTTCAATAGCGCGTTGGACCGCCTCTAGCTGCAATACATGCCGCCACACGGTCCGGCATTGAGTTGATTAGACGCCTGATGTTGTCCTGAGGCAGATGGGCCCACAAATTTGTAACAGCCAACTCCAAATCACGCACAGAGTGACACGATGGCATCTGACGTTTTAGCTGATCCCACACCTGCTCTATAGGGGATACGTCGGGGGAGCGGGCCGGCCATGGAAGAGTCTGAAAATGACGTAGGAAGTCTTGAGCAACTCTTGCTGTATGCGGACGAGCATTATCTTGCTGGTAAATTGCCCCTCGGAGACCATTTAGGAAAGGTCCTACATGGGGTCGAAGAATATCATCAACGTAACGTTGGCTGGTTAAGTTTCCACGCATCGCAAGTAGATTGGACCGGCTATGATAGGATATGGCCCCCAGACCATAACACCAGCTGTGCGGGCAGTGTGACGTAGAACAGTGTGGGAGGAATTGTACCGCTCACATGGGCGCCTCCACACCCGTACACGGTTATCATCAGTCCCTAAAATAAACCGAGACTCATCACTAAACACAACTTTTTGCCAATCTGTGACATTCCACATTGATCTGGCTTGGCACCACTGTAGACGCAGTCGCTGATCAATCCGACGATTTCTTCTTGGGTCACTATTTTCAATGTGCCTGAGTGTATATATATATATATATATACCCGTGAACACTGACGGAAATTAATATAATATTACTGACCAATGTCTGAGAAAAAAAAACAGCACTGATCATTGAATAAATGGAAAGGTATTTTGAATAACTTTGTTCTGTTAGATCTGAGCAAGGGGCAAGGTCACTCGCTGATGACCCATGCATTGTAGGTCAACAGCAATAGATGCAACCTAAAATAGAAATACATACAAGTTTATTGTTTTTTTAGTTGAAATGTTAAGCATTGAACTTCATTTATGGGAATCAGATCCATTAACAAAATCTACACTTAACGAAGTGTTGAAACTTGAAAATTAAACGTTCTTACAACTTAAGACAGCAGAATATTGCTGAGCTAATTTACCAGTGAAAATTAAAAGTATTGTGAAGCTTTGAGTACAGTAAACATTCATTGTACTTGACAAACGGATTCTGTTTATCATCGTAAATTATCGATTTTGAGCGGCCCTTAGTCTTCTTACCTGAATGTAGAAAAGTGTAATATTATCTTGTTAGAATAAAATTCTTGTAGAAGTGCTTACTTAAAAAAGGATTGAGATTGAATTTCAAATAATTTTGATTAAGTGTTGGGTTTCATTCAATTCTTCTGACAAATGCACTAAGCACCTCCGTGGCACGAACAAAAAAAAAAAAGAAAGTGCGGCGCTGATATAAAGATCGTTTACCTTGATGGACTTCATTTATGTTTGGATTGAAAGAATCGAAACCCGCAAGTTGTCATAAGGCTAATATCCATTGTTGATACTGCAAAGCGATTTTCTTCGCCCCTACTTTCACAAATGGAATACATTAAGGGAATTTATCAGAGCAAGACTTAGTAAGACACAAAAAAAATTGACACAAAAGCACAAACTTGCATTTCTGATACTTAAGCTCCGGCGAAGCGACGTTAACTTACAGCTTATTGCAAATTCCCGTTTCAAGATTAGGAATGCTAATTTTTCTCAGTGTAAAGCCTGAACAGCACAAAAATTTAAAAATACACAGCGATACTTGTACTGTTTGACCACTGATTAGATGGAAAGACAAACATCCGATGAAAACCCTAAACAGATGCAAGTATTAGTTTACAGGGATGTCAGTTTTTGCAGATGCGTGTTAGCCTCCAAATCACTGGTTCCCAACCTTTTTAAAACCATCGACTTCGCTAGAAATCCACTGACACTTATCACCTCCCCCCCCCCTCTTCCTTTGAAAAAACAAAACTCTATGTTAGTGAACACTAATTAATTGAAAATATAAATGCGTAATTTGAATTTGCAATATCATCCTATCACTTTTAAACCAATAATAATAATAATAATAATTAATGCAACTGCACTTAGGTTTTTTTAACGAGCTCATAGGTGTCGGATAGGAAATCCTTAACTAAGAAAGTCGACGTACTTTTCAAACACAAAAATTCATTTTTTAAGAAATAATTTCAATTTTTAGATTCGAACTAAAAACACTGACATTTAAAATAAAATAACAATAATTGAAGGTTAAAAAATTCCATTTCAACAAATGACAAAGTACTTCTCTTAGGTTTAACCAAAGTGAAGAAAAAGCTCTTGAACTTTGATTTGTTTCTATTTCAACTAGTGTTATTTTGGTGGAACAATCAGGTTTAGTAAAAAAAAAATTACGGTTCCAATTTTGATATTTGTTGGCTTTTTATTATTAATATCATTTTGTCCTTTTAACACTCATCGCACTTCACGAATTTATCGCCCTCTAAGGTTGCCAAATCACCCCTTTAATTCCAATCACCCCCAGGTTGTTAACCACTGCTCTAAATTAAACAGTCACATTAAAATGGACGAAACACGAGCATCAAAATTTTACTTTTCCCGCCATTCAGAAAGACTCGTCATTGCTGGACTTTTGCCAATGCCGTAGTAAACGTGGGCAGAGAGCAAATTAGTATTCCATGATTATTTTCCGTTTACTTGAAGAAGGCACGTGCCTCCACCTTCATCACGTGGTATCTGACGATTCTATTTCACTGATTTGGAAAAAAGTTCATAATCATTGCCTTTTTCCGTTAGAGCAACAGTTTTAAAATTTTGAAATAAATATTTAACTCACAAACTGAAAACAAAGAAACTAACAGCTGACAAGTGAAGCAACTAGTGAAGTAAAGGAAAGAAAACTTTTTCCAGAATTTAAACCTGCGCTAAAGTTAAGGTTTTGCTCATTTTCTTTTTAACGCAATTTATTTTATTTCCGTAGTATTCATCATTTCGGGAGTGTTGACAACAAAGGTTGTAAATATACTAAAATGCAACATTTCTTGACAAAAACATCGTGACGTCAGCTTGACGTTTGCGTGACGTTAGCCTATGCAAAATGAGCTAGATAAAACGTCACAGCCTACTTGGCGAATAAGAGGAGATCGCTGACTGCTTGTGAGCTCTTATTGGCTCCGCCCGTAGTGACGTCAGTGCCAAGTTAAATTGCATTTTAGTATAGATAACTTCATTGTAACTTAGCCTTTTGTACTGCGTTGTCTCCTCTGAGGAGAAATTATTCATGGATTCAGGAAAATTTGGAGTGCAAAGGGTAATTGTAAACTTGGTTGGCAAACATTGTAACGTATTGTTATGTTTGGATTATAATATAAATATGTAAACATAGCTGCAAAAATATGAGAATAATATCCACATACGTATGAGTAGAAAGATAGATAGTGTCACTTGTACGAGTATGCATTTAGTCGGTACATATTTTTTGCTCCCCCCCCCCCCACACATACGAAAAGCCATAATGACACTACCTGGTTTCAAGTTCTTCAACAAACGTACGTAATGATTAAAGACGAAACAGTCCGTTACATAATCATCTAAGCCGACATCGAAAAAAAGCGGATATTTATAAGAGTATCCTTTGTTAAATCTAATACGAAAATAAACTTCAATCGTTCTTTTGTTCTTCGAATGACATCACTCCCCCTCATGTGACTCAGAAAACAGTTCGCGCGCGAAGAAGCTATCAGAGAGAGACGACAAAAAGAAATTTAAACAATAGCCAACTTTATGTCAGACGAGATGGCTGCCTGCGACTCACAAAAATCGCGTCTCCCCAGTTATTTAAAGTTCACGGATTCTTCTGAAGCGGGGGTAGATTGGAGGAATGTTTAAAAAGAAACCGACGGCAAGAATAGAACACCCTCCTTCTTCTTGTCACTTGATAAGGATAATTTTGGCTCAGAAGTTGTTTTTATGAGTCAGAGCTCAAGCCCTATTTATCAAATGGGAGTTTTCAATTTTTTTTGTTTATCATGTTCTTCGAAATAGGTTACTCAGAAAGTCTTAAATGCAAAGCGATTTTTTATTTATTTTTTCCTCTATATTTTGGTTTTTAAAGACTCTTGCGTTACTTCAAAAGGCCTGCCATTTACTTCCTTTTTAACTATTGCCGAAAATAGTCGAAATAATTAGTAATTATTATTGCCGATTATTTCCGCTTTTAACTTATTGCCTAAAACAATGAAAAAAAGTAATTATGAACATAATTTTTATGATCAATATAACAAACTCAGTAAGTTTTGATTGTAAAACACTTTTTCAGTTTTTTCCCCTTAATTGCTCTGTATTTAAAGATTATTTCTTGAGTTACTTTCTCTGTCATAGTGCCTGTCAATTAAATCCGCTTTTTAACTGTTTCCAAAACAATAAAATTAATGAGTAATTATTCCTGCCGATTACTTCCGCACTTTAATTGTTGTCAAAAACAATGAAAAATGTAATAGTAATTATGAGGATAATTTCGTTGGTAAATTTAACGAACTCAGTATGTCTTAAATGTAAATCATTTTTTCAGTTTTCCCTTAATTTTTTGGTTTAAAAGATCATTTCTTATGTTACGTTCAGTGTCATAATGCCAGCCAATTATATCCACATTTAATTGTTGCCAAAACCAATGACAAATAATAGTAATTACGCTTGCTAATTACTTCCGTTTTTAACTGTTGTCAAAAGCAATGAAAAAGAAGTAAATATGAAGTTCATTCCCTTAATTAATTTATCAAATTAATTTCAAGGCTTAACTAATGCAAGCTATATTTGTTGATTTTGGGATTCAAAACTTTTCAAATAATGCAGAGAAAAATTCAGAGAAATATTTAAAAAGAAACTAGAGGCAAGAATAGAACACCCTCCTTCTTCTTGTCATTTGAAAAGGAAAATTTTGGCTCAGATGTTTTTTATGAGTCAGAGCTGAAGCCCGATTTATCAAATGGGAGCTTTCAATTTTATTTTATTTATCATGATCTTCCAAATAGGTTACTTAGTGAGTTTTGAATGTGAAAAGCTTTTCCAGATTTTTAGTTTTTAAAGACTCGTTCTTAATTCCTTTCACTCTTACGTCTGCCAATTTCTTCCGCTTTTCAACTGTCGCCAAAAACAGTAAAAAATAATAGTTATTATGCCCAACGATCAAAAGATTATTTCTTAAGTAACTTTCTTTCATAATGGCTGACACTTATTTCCTTTTCTTAACTTTTGGCAAAAATCAATAAAAAAATAACAGTAATTTTGCCTACCGATTACTTCGTCTTTCAGTTTTTGGAAAACAATGAAAAGAGAAATATGCAATTAATTTTGTTAATTAATTTAACCAACTAATTTCAAGGATGAACCCAAGCAAGAATCTATTTGCGGGTTTTGGGTATTTTTAACTTTTAAAACAATGCAGAAAAAAATTGAGAGACGAATAAATATTGTTGGTGTGGTTAAAGCTATTCGTACTTAGTTGTATACCGCCTATATCTTCCCTCAAATTTTTAATTTACATTTTATTGGCTGCGGTAAAAGTATCCTAATTATAAATATAATAAGAAAAACTGGAATTTTTGTGTGCTGTAATCGAGAAATCATTTACTTATTTTATTCCTTCTTTAGCGTTAACCAACATACAAAAACAGCTTCAGATTTAGAAACCGTTTTTATATTTTTATTCAGTAAATTTTAAAAAATTCTCAAAATAGCAATATTTTATGCATTGCATCATCAGATATAATGTTTACATCACCCGATTGAGGATTATCTGCGCTTTTATCTTTGCATCCGAAAACATTTTGAGAACATCAATGTTTACGGCATAAAAGGGACGATACAGCGATTCAGTAACGTAGCTAGGGGGGGGGGGGTGGAAGAGGGTCATAATCTCACCATGAAGTAAGAAAATTCTTATTACGAAAACACATGTTTGGTATAAAGCAGTGAGTAACCACTCCTAAGCAAGGGATAAGGCAGAAACATGCAATACACCGCCAACTCGGCCATTTCTGGGGGGGGGGGGGTGCGGAAGAGGGTCATAATCTCACCATGAAGTAAGAAAATTCTTTGTACGAAAACACATGTTTGGTATAAAGCAGTGAGTAACCACTCCTAAGCAAGGGATAAGGCAGAAACATGCAATACACCGCCAACTCGGCCATTTCGATCCATGGACAGCTGTTTCTAGCTTATTATGCTCTCATCAGCATGGAATACGAAAGTAGTCGAGTTGGAGGCAAAAATCCTCTTATACAGCAAAGAGAGCGAACAAAAACTGGTAGCTAATGTGAAATTAGAATACCAGCGAGCGACCGCACTTGGTACAGTACAACTCGTAAATTTTTTGGGCAGAGCTCAAGGTATAAAGCAGTAGGTAACCACCCCTAAAGTCTATAAGACCCCGTGTAAGGGTCTAAATGCGCGTTTTTTGACCTTCAATTTCGAAAATTTTCCGATGATCCCCCAATGAAAAATTCCTCGCTACGCCACTGCTTGACATATTCGTGTTAGTTTATACACGTGTACAAAACTAACACGTGACAATAATACATGTGTTAGTTTGTACACGTGTACAAAACTAACACGTAACAACAACAATACACGTGTACAAAACTAACACGTGACAACAACAATACACGTGTTAGTTTAATTATTTGACAATCAGATGATGTTTTAAATACTTCCCTCCCACCGCGCCCCACTTTTAAGCTCTAATGGTTACAGGAATCCTCATGTCTGGCAATGGAGATCAAAAGTGATTTAAGCTGCGCCAGGGAATTTTCCCGCGCTGGGCTTCAGCCCAGTTTGGTGTTTACTTCTGAATTTATGAACCAGACATATCATGGTGTTATGATACATAACCGTTGGTATGCTATGGCTCCCTGTTTTTTAGATAGTAGTCGCCCTACCGTATTTTACATTCCAGTATTTTGTTTCAGCAGTTTTAGGTATAACAAATTTGTCATGCTTGCAACTTATTGCGCATTGACAATTACTGGAACAAACTTAGAAATTATCAGAAAACGTAGTTTTTTAAAAAATAGTTTGCCTTTTAATCAGTACTTAGTTGCTTGTCAATATATATATTTTTGAACTGAAGCGCATTTTGCTGGTCGACTTGATGATAATAATTAAAAATTTAATAGTTAGAAAAATTTAATAGTTTTAACTTGATGACTGTTGTGTCTTGAAATTGGCAACAAGTTGTTTTACCAAGTTGTGTAATTACCGCAATTGCCATCATGTTTACTATTTTCAGTTTTTTCCCCTGTTCCAAAAATGAGAATTGCAATGAAATATTTTCATTGTTCATGTATTAATACAAAATGAATGTTTGTCGTGTTGGTACCTCATCTAACTAATTACTAATGAACAGGACAAAAAGTTGGCGACGGGGATGGGATATAATTTCGGCTGAGAATCAAGCAGAGTTTCGAAATGAAATAAAAATGATTTGCCTAATTGGCAATACAATACTTCTATTGTCAATTAGGAAGATCAGTTTATTTTTTCATTTTTCATCTTTATTTCGAACTAGAAAATTCATCTGTACCTCAGCTAAAGTTCGAGTTCCGAAATAGTTATCAGCATTTTGAGTTCAAGGAATCCCTTTCATCATTTCATAAAGCTCTCTTACACCTTGAGACAGCTGTAATGTCTTAATTAAAATATTTTTGACCCGAAGCACAGTTTATGTTTCAATTCGATGGTAATTGTTTAGACTTTAACAGTTAATTAGAAACTACGTTTCAACTGCTGAGAAAATTCTCGGAAACCTTACAACAGTTGTCTAAGAATTAGGGCCCTGCTCCACATCAACGTAAAACGCGACCGAAACCGAATGCAGAAACCGAAAATATCCGGGTAATTTCCATAGGAATACTATGTAATCCATTTTACGTTTCTGCTTTATTTTTCTGCTTTACGTCAATGTGGAGCAGGGCCCTTATTCTACTAAATCAGAAGCACTTATAAAATTGTATCTGCATGGTTAATTAAGCATATTCAATACAATCCATGAAAAAGTTATTTTACACATCAAAACAACTCTACAGGTTTATTTGGGACGGTAGCAGAAAAGTTTAGGTAATATCCATTGGAAAGGAAAAGGAAAGATTGGTTAAATAACGCGGTAGAAGACACTGTTGCTTATATCTGTACCTCAGAACCAGACTAACGTAAGTCCATTTTCGTCATTTTTCAGTAGAGGGAAAAACGATGTATTCGACAACTGTTTTTCCCCTCTACCGAAAAATGACGAAAATGGACTTACGTTAGTCTGGTTCTGAGGTACAGATATATTTATGCCATTTGATTAAAATGTCCAGAAAAATTCGTTTGAATTAGGAAAAGTTTTTAAATACTGAAAAAGCATTGACTTTTTGCGTGCGTAATTTTTGCGAAAATTTAGATTTCGGCGGATCCGCGAACAGAAATTTCGAGAAAATCATATGAACAAAATAAAAATAAAAATAAATAAATTAAAAAAATGCAAATGGGACGTTGTAAGTTTTCGCGATTACGACAGAATTTCAAAAATCTCCAAAACAGGTGCTTTTATCGCACTAAAAGGAATCAATTCCTAGCACAAGGAGCAAACCACATCTTTCTGTTAGAAAAGTAGTCCGGTTACAGAAACAATTTGGTTAATAGAATATCGGATAATTGGGAGTTTACCTCACTTACAAAAATTCGTCCTTAAATAAACTCTTCAAAAATATGCATCATCGCGATTTTTTTGAACACGATAGCGAATCTGTAAAAGAGGTTTCTTTACACAGTGCGAGAGGTGGCACAACAAAACCAACTTCCCAGGCTCGTTAAGGGAATTCACATCTGGGCAATTCCAGGCAACATGGGAACTCGGTGTTAAAAAAAAAAGTTGAAAAATTGTCTTAATTTTTTTTGTACGTTCTCTATATTGATTGAAGTTTACAAATTAGAATAAGGTAACTTCAGTCGAATCATTTTCTTTTTGTAAGAGAACTTGTTGTATGAGCTCACAATCTTGTGAAAGTCTCTCTCTGCTAGACACAATTTTAAACGAGCATATTTTATTGGTTTGGAATGTTTCCACAATTTAATTGCATTTTTTCCTGGCAGATTTATTCGATAAGAAAACAATTATTAATAGTACATTTTGAAATTTATTCTTAAAATAATTTTTTAAGTAGTTTTTAAACCATTAAATTTTGTGTAACGTGAGTCACGAAAACTTAATTTTTTTAATATTTCAAATTTTATAGCTTATAAATGAATTTTTTTTCCTGTTTCTCCTACTCATGTATATTACAAAAAAGAAATTATCGGCCAATTTAGAGTTTTTTGCTTTTTTATTCAAAAAATAAGTATGTTTTTTTTGTAACGTGAGTCACGCGAAAAGTGAGTTACAGCCAATATAAGCTAATATTCACTTCTTAAAGTATTTAATGTGCCCTAATGGTATTTTAGGGTCTAAAGGGAGGGTTAATACTTGTACACACCTATATATAATTAATAATACTGATAAATTAAATATAAATAGCGTAATTTTAATTCTTTTAGTGTTTTATAATCTTTAAATTAGTGCATTGGGTCCCTGTTTTGGCCCTCAGCTTTCCAATGTGTAGCATGTGTTTATGCATGCACATATTTTTCTTCCGTACCTAAGAAAGGTTTTTCATTCCAGTAAAAGAATTTTTTAAAATATTTAACGAGTAACCGCAGTATGACAGAAAAGGTGCCGAGAAAAATTAAAGCAAGAAGGGAAGTAAATTGCATGTAAACAGAAACATTGTCTCTGGATGAAAGAATGTCTAACGAGAAAAGTCGAAAAGCTAAGGATATTGCCTCTAGCAATTCAATATAAGCTGAAAAATAAACATATGAAACTTTCAAAGGAAATTTTGGCTAAATTCAAACTTCTTAAATATCGCTTCAACAAGTACACAAATATGTAAATACACTAAGGAAGACTCGCCAAAACAAGGAGAAATTCCGTTAATTCACCTCACAGTTAAACTGTAGTCATAAGTGAGTTACTCAATACTCATCCGTAAATGTAATATACATTTGAAAAGAAGATTTCAATGTCCACTGAACTCATGCTGAAAAAATTATTTATCCCAAGAAAATCTAAACAAAAATGATTTAAAAAATTAGCTTTAGTGAGAGAATTTTTTTTTTATACATATAAAATTGGAACATAAGAGAAACTTTAAAAAGCAAGGTCAACATCTCACTTGTTCTCTTTTGAGATGCTTAAAATTTAATTATTCATCAGTAGTCGTGGATGAGAAAAGTAAGTTCTTTGAAGAGCCTACTTCTGACAGCAGTCAACTAATTTTACAGCCATTATGCAACATTAAATGTTATGATTGGTATCAGATGAAATGTAATGGTGTGTTATATTCTGTAAAAGTTTCCAGATGTATGACTTGAGAATTTGAAATCAGTACAATGCAGCCACAGAGAAAATATGGGAAGTAGTATAAAAAAAGACAAATATATGTTTTGGAAAATTGAATTGATGAATCCACTCTGTGACCGTTCAGAGGGGTTAGATGGCAGCTGTTAAGAAGAATTTTAACCCTAGGTCTATGGGACAAAAAATTCGTGCTGCGAAAAATTGGCCGTTAAGAGGGGTGGCCGCTTTGTAAAAGTGACCGCTCGGAGAGGCTTTACTGTATTTAAAACTGATCAACTAAAGAAAACAAGCCATTGAGCATTAATTTTAATTGAATTTAGATGAAATCTCTACACAAAATTTTCAAAATAAGATGTAAAGTAAAGGACTAAAACGGAGATGTAACGTGAGTCACGAAACTATGTAACGTGAGTCACACTCAAAATATTGAATAACTTAATTAGTGACTGCAAAATGAACTTAATTTTCCTATATATCACAACTTAGGAACATATTTTGTGCCATGAAAAGCAGTTTTTAAATTTTATTATTCTGAAAGAGCAGGAATCTTAGGTTTTTAATTACCCAAAAAACTTGAGTTCCTTTTTTTTGTAACGTGAGTCACGCTGTTAAATTCAGGTTAAAACACCATTTATTTGTGTTGAAATTTAAAATGCTGACATCCACAGATTCTCACTGCGTACCAGATGACTGTCAACAGCTTTACTTAAATCAGACATGGTATTTCTTTAATATATATAACATTTACTTTTGTAAAATCACGTCAAATTGTAACGTGAGTCACGTGGAATTGCCCATCTGCGTTTCTCAAAATACTTTTCAAATCACCAACCATTTTAACGACTGCCCTACAAAAAATAAGCGTTGTTATAATACAGCTAATAAATTTTACAGTTAATAAACTGTAAAAGTTGCTAATTTTACAGTAATGAACTGTAAAACTGCTAATTTTGCAGTAATAAATTAAAATGGTTAATTTTAGTTTCTCACTTTAGCTTTAAACTGGAACATCTGCTGATAGTATTATACTGTTGCTTTTACAGTATAATACAGCTAATTTTACGGTAATAAACTGTAAAATTGCTAATTTTAGACTTCATTACTGTGTATTTTATAGTTGTAAATTGAACCTTTGTTTCCAGTGTTATACTGTAAAAACAACAGTTTATTTTTTGCATTGTGTAAATTCCGTGACTGTTCTACTTTTAAGGTTTGTTTATAAGAGTATAATATCCCGTTTTAAGGATTATCTGAAATACTGACAGCTGAAACTTATCACGGGGTTGCTTCATTTGGTTTGTCTTCGAAGCTTCTATAAATCAACAGAGCTTTGGATCTAAGATTTGCGCAAAACCAGCATCAGCATTTTAACCAAGGTTTCCCAACATAAAATGTCAATTCAAAAAAGAAGCATGAAAAAAAAAAAAAAAAGATTGCGAGAACAAGTAATAATTATTTTGATTCACAGGGGATTTTCTTTTTTTACACTAGCTACCTCTTTATTTCTTTTAACTTATACACGTAGCTTGAAACCTTGTTTGAATGAAGTTTAGGATATTTTAAGGTTACTCCATTGGGTTGATTAAAAGCATTCAGTTCCCACTGACATAAATGACCATGCGGGAGCGGGGTTGCCCCCCCCCCCCAAGCTCAATGGCACAAATCCCCCCCCCCCACAATTTTCACAACCCTCTTCTGCTTTTTATTTTCTTTTACCCCTCATTTTATTTTTATTTATTTTATTAAATTATAACTATTATTCTTTTATGTATTATTAATTTTTTAATAAGTTCAAATTATGCGCAGAATAGAATCTTTTTTTTCTTCCATACATTCCAAGCATACTCACACACACACACACACAAAAATAAATAAATAAATGATAAAGAAATAAAATAAATCATTAAAATTAAAGAAATTAGTTAATAAATAATTTTTATTAAAAAAATCAGTAAAGAATTTAAATTAAAAAAATACATTAATAAATAATTTAAATAAATAAACAAAAAAATCACCCCCAAAAATTTTGATGGCGCAACATGCGCCATAACCCCCCCCCCCCCCGTGCGGGGAAATAAACTTTTAAAATAAGGAAGATGGTCAATGAGAAAAACAATGTCGAACACTGTCTAGCCGAGAATCTTTCTATATTTCTTTTTAAATGCTCATAGTAAATTCTTCATTATTTTAATAAGTTAAACCACCTCTATTAATTTAAATACTATTCTAATGGGGGAGTTTCCTTCAGTCAAAAGTACTACTTTTTGTTACTGAAATTGATAGAATGATATTAAAAAAAAATAACATGGGTCCGGAAAATACTTTAATTTTCCCAACAGTTTATTTTTTATTCAGTTTTTAAATACCCTACCCTGAAAACGGGGCGTGGTTTTTGTGACGTCAGTGGTGCACCTAACAGCTCTCTTTCCAATAATAACACCATTTTGCTTGATTTGAGTTGTCCAATCGCAGGAATCGGTGACGTAACGATCTTCGTCATCTCACTACAACCAATTATATTTCGCGCTTACGTGCGCCACTGACGTCATGAGCAGATGTTTTTTTTTTTTCGGAATAGCATCTGCGCACCGGTTAAAATAATTCATAAAAAATATATAACTGTGTCAAAAAATAAAAAAAATCGTCAATTCCTATGTTTTGAAGCATGCTCTTTCAGAAAAAAATACTTTTTAAATTTCAGAAACTCCCCCATTAAAATTGCTTTATAAGATAAAATAAAGGTTGTTATTTTAAATATTAAAACGGTATGCAGTAAAGTCTGGCTTTGACGATATGGCACTTGTCTCCTCCTTTTTTTAGATTTGTTCATTTTTCTGAAGGGGTGATAAAGTAGAAGGAAACTGAAGAACGGATTCACAAATGTGTTATTGGTTCTAGCATAGCTTGAATACTTCACCCAATTTCAGAAATTAGCCAAAGAGGTTAAAATATTTTAATTTTGTGATGTCGAAGCAGATGTTTTATTGGACAGGTCATATTTTAACAAAGTGGGTGGGCCTTGGTTTTACCTCTTCGAACAGCCATTGGTCGAAGAATTTAACGCCTCCGATAGCTCATTTTAATTAAAAATTGGCGAGAGTAGAGTTACAATAAAGAACGTAAACATTTTTACTTTCCGCCACCAAAAGCAGTTACTGCTGCAAACTACATTCCAGTATTAAATAATCATGTAGCAAAAATATACTTGGAGCACTTTTTTATAAAAAAAAATCAATTGATTCCACAACTTTTAAGTTACTCACCGAAATTTCGTACGTTATTTTTCACAATGACAATAAAAACAATAAATATCAACAGAATTCAACCAGCAAACGATAAATTAAAAATCAAATTCGCTCACTCAAAATATTTACTGCAATTTATATTGTAATAAATTACAATGTAGTCAAAGAAATGTTGCAGACGATAAATTTAAAATAATTTGCTAAAAATGTGGCCTCTTTTTGGCCTTATCATTTCGGTCAAAGCATTATTTCCTCTTTTATAAAGAATGTCGCATCGCCAAAATGTCGCTAAACTCACAAACATGGCACACGTCAATTTTTTTCTTCTCTACCTATTTTAAGGAATGGGCTCGTTTTCTCATTTGATTGACAGGTGCCATCTCCTCACGGTTTTATAATACCGTAACTGGTGATTTTGGGCTTTGTATAAATGTTTTTTATTTTAGGTCATTTCCTTTGGATGAGTTTTTAGGGGATTTTAACTTATATAACAATAAATATTTTACTCATTATTTTTTGTTATCTTTGTATTTGTTGATTTTATTTATTTTTATTTAAACATTAAAAAAAAAGTTCATTACTGAAAAAGACAAACATATATTGCAATAAATAAATAAATAACACAAAAACTAATAAATAAATAATATGAAAATAAATGATATAAAATAAACACTGTAAAAATAAATGAATAAATATTTTTTTTTTACAATTTAGTAATTTTACTCATTTTTGATTACTAACGCTTCTCCACGGTTTTGGAAATTTTGCTTCTTTTATAGAAAGATTTTTCCTGAGGAGGAAGGGTTCTCTTACATGTACATGTATATTAATTTACGAGGATAGTATGGATTCACTTAACGGGTCACTTAAACACCTTCAATATTCACATCGATATTTTTTATTCTCCAAATTTTAGTGAATATTTATGAGATAAAGAAAAACACTCACAAAATAACAGCAGAAAGCTGCAACACTGATGCTATTATGGGACACAACTTTACAAGCAAACAAGATGATAGATTAAGTTAGCCTAGACAGAAACATGCCCACCCCGTCTAAATACCTCCATTATTCTAAACTAGTAAGAGAGTTAGGATGTTGACTACCTAATAACTCTTTAAAAGTGCTAAAAAAAAGCTTCTGAAATTAAAAAAAATGATGTTTGAGAAAAGTCCTACAGGGTTACTTGGAAAAAAGTTTTACACAGACTTTTCTTTCTTTTGTTTTACAATTATTAATATTAGCTTGAATTTACAACTGTAATGTAAAAATATGGACTTGTGTGTTACAATTTTATTTTCAAAATGTCACGATTTAAAGAGTAATGTAATTTATAAATAAAACTATTGTGAATAATGTATATGATAAAAGTTATGATGTTTACATTTACAGTTTCAATCTTCAAGAAAATCAGAATTGCATTGAATTATCAAATTTGTTTTTGATAGTCCTAAAATTGAAAAATAATAAATACATAAATAAATAAAACTTCTGTGCAGAAGTTATTTATTAAATCCTGAACAATAGGGAGTTTTCAATCAATTAAATATTTCTACTTTGACTACTAGATATTTTTAAGAGATTTTCATAAAAAAAATCGCAATTGCCGAATTTTAAAACACGATTGATTTTTAATGAGTTTTTAAAAAACCCTCTTGCAAAAAAAAAAAAAAAAAGCGCCTTGAAAGCGAAACCATTGACGCCCGATGACTGTATTTTTAAGCCGTCCAGACACTTGTTTACTTTCTGATTTGGCGGGAACAGAAAAACATTGTTTACATCAGCTATTTAAAATTGAACAAAGCATTGTTTAACCCATTAATACCTGACGGTTTTTTTTTTCAAGATATTGTGTATACTGGTATAAAACAGTGTTTAATGGATAGGAAAAATTAACCCTTCACTGCACGGTGTGCCAGATCTGGCACAAACCAAATAAACCCTCATATATTCCAATGACTTTTTAAATGTAGTTAAACTGAGTTTTACGCCCCTTCTGGAACATTGCTATAACAGTTTAGTGCGATGTTTATGCACTAGTTAGTTGCACTAGTCTAGGTATTACAGTTCTTGCTTTTGAAAAAAAGAGTGTCTGCATTTCCGTTAGAAGTGTGTTTAGTCATTATTTCCTTTGTTCTAAAAATGTTTTAATACACTTAGTGGCAAATTTGTTTGTACCACTTATGGCACAAAACACATTGTAGATTATTACACTTATCGGTATACAAAGCATATGCTATGTGCTTTGTGCCATATGTAGAACAAACAATTAAAACATTATTTTTGGTGCACATTTTTAAGATAAATTTTTTTCTTCATTTTTCCTGAACTCAGAGTTATTAAAAGGTAGCATATGACCTTTTTTCATGAAAATATAAAAAATCGTGCAGTGAAGGGTTAAAAAAAATATTATGTAAAAAATTATTTTTTATTAAGGAAAGAAAAATCGTTCTTTAAAAGTTACGATAGACCCCAGAGGGTACATGAGCTAATATTTAGAAAAGTGCCAATTTGAGTCCCAATAGAATTTTTACTAGTATTTCAATAACTAGTTAAAAAAATAATTTTCCCCAGAAAGAAGATAAGGTTCTGCTTTCATTTCATCTAATAACATCAGAAAAAAAATTTTTTTCTTCAGAAAATATTGTTTTTATACATCAAAAATCAGATCGGTAACGTGTTCCAAGTAGCAAAGCTTAGCATGCAAACAGGTCATGCGCACTTTCTAACTTCCCAAAAAAACGCACTTGCACAAAAAACGATTCTATTTTTACCCCTTTGTTAATATTTTACTTCATTTTTGCTTTAATCGATTTCTGATTTTCTAGCCGATGCGAAATAAGCGTGTCCCAAGTTCCGCCGTCAGAGTGGTAACAATAACTTCCGATCTATGTTTAGGCTCCCAAAATCATTTCCTGCACCTTTTCCACGTGATACTGAGTACCTGGCGGGATGTTTTATTGAATCGTAATTAAAAATTTGCATTTCTGCATCTAAAATTGTAGGTAAGATTTTTTAAAGTGATTTTATAAAATGTGTGTCATTTGAGTCATCAGATCGGTAACACGCTCTAAAATGCGCAGTTTTTATTATTTTAAAAATTATTTTATATATAAGTATAGTCCTTTATTACAAGTGAAAAAAACCACGTGTTTGATTTTGGTTTAGTGCGATCGAATCGGAAATAAAAAAAAAAACTTTGTCAGTTTGTCAGATCGGTGACAGTCAGAGCGGTAACATTGAAAAACAGCGAATATGTTACAGAACTAACTCACACGTTTCAGAATTATAAAAAGCAAAAATAATAGGTTTTAGCCATATATATTGAATATTTTTGTTCTTAAAAAATGAAAAGCAATGAGTTTTAGTACAATTGCTTCATTTGTGGTTTGTATGACCTAACAATAGAAGTTAGTAAAATAAGAAAAATTGACACTGCAGAAATTAAGTTAATTAATTATTATTATTTTATTTATTTATTTTTTTGGTGCTTCAATTTCTCATAACTTCGCTAAATAACTAGATAATAACTAGCATGCTAAATTTGAATTTCTGATCAAGAAATTAAATTTCCTGTAACTAATTAAAGAAACGCAAGCAGCAGACTTGTGTGTTGCAAAAATTGAAGTTGTATGTTGTTTCAAAACAAAACAAATGTTTTATAAGCTTGGATTTGATAATCTCATAATTTATTTTATCTAAAAACCTTATCGCTCATTTTTATTTCCAAGAAATGCTTTTTTATAATGAAATTGGATTTTTTAGCCTAATATACAGGGTGTCCACTCCTATCGTGGACCAATAGTTAATTTCTAAACCGTTAGAGATACGCATATAGTTCATTTAGGAAAAAATCTCTAAATTACGAAAGGAATTTTGGGTCTATTCAATGTTTTTCAAAAAATCAAATTTTGAAAGAGTTACGAAATTTAAATTTTTATACAGCCCCCCAGTCCTATCAATCATATTTAGTAAAACATTCTTGACACTGTAACATTTAAAACTAAAAAAAAATCACTGTTCTACCATAAAAATTGACAGAGTTATGACGTTTTGAAAAATCAAGATTTTGACGGATTTCGCATACGGTCCCTTTAGTGATCTCTCGATGACGTGATGAAATAATGCAAAATCTTGATTTTTCAAAACGTCATAACTCGGTCAATTTTTGTGGTAGAAGAGTTATTTTTTTTTAGTTTTAAACGTTACAGTGTCAAGAATGTTTTACTAAATATGATTGATAGGACTGGGGGGCTGTATAAAAATTTAAATTTCGTAACTCTTTCAAAATTTGATTTTTTGAAAAACATTGAATAGACCCAAAATTCCTTTCGTAATTTGGAGATTTTTTCCTAAATGAACTATATGCGTATCTCTAACGGTTTAGAAATTAGCTATTGGTCCACGATAGGAGTGGACACCCTGTATATATTTTAATATAATTATCTTAATTCTATGTTAAAAATGCATGGAAATGATATCATATTTAGAGATGCCAACGAAGACTGAAAGCATAAACTCAAATATGTAACTCATATTAACATCAGATCTGTAACATTCATCAGATCTGTAACGGCTTAAAAGTGAGTAATCTAAGGAGGGGGTAAATAACTTCCTTGACCTCCCCCCTTTTATTTTCTTGCATTTAGACCCAATTTAGACTTAAAATCCAATATTAGTTTTTTTCTGCAAAAAAATTTTTTTTTTCAGAAAACTCCAACTTCAAATTGGCACTTTTCTAAATATTGGCTCACATATTTTTTTCACTAAAATTTTTTTCTACCTACGATATAATATTTAAAAAAACATTTTATAAGAAGAAATAAAATCAGCAATTAACATAAACTGCTGGTAAACTAAGATGGTAATAACTTTGAAAACTTAGCTTTTTTTTTGAGATTGTGAACGATGTGATTTTTGATAAAGATCATACTAAGACTGCTACAGAACACACTTTACAATGGTTATGTGCTGGAATCTGTTAAAAACGAATTGAAACAATACCAAGGTACTAATTGAATACTATTCTTTGGTTGAAATGTTCATTTTGGGGAAATTCAGACCCTTTTCTGACCGTCCCTAAAAAGGGACGCTAGGCATTAATGGGTTAAACCAATTAAAGAAATGTAAGGAAAAAACGCGGAAGTAAGGATAATAGCCCGCGCAGATAGAAACATTATTTTGAGAAAGGAATAATCTTTTTTTCTTTTAAACTTTTTTTTTCTTTTAAAACTCTGAAAGCCATTCAGATAAACAGCGATTCGGATCGTCGGAGTTTGGATTATTGGAATTTACTGTAATAAAACAAAAAATTTTATTTTAATCGCATTATATGGACGGTTTTTAGTGTTTGTATGTTTGTTGGTAGAAAAATAAGAAACAGCCGTCTAAGTAAGAAGCAGTTAATTCTGAAAGCCATTTGGATAATCAGCGATTCGGACTGTCGGAGTTTGGATTATTGAAATTTGCTTTAATGCAATTTTAACAATGCAATCCTCGCTTTAATTGCACTACATGACGGTTTTTAATGTTTATAGATTTATGTTCGTAGAAAAAAAAGGAGCAGCTATTCTGAGTAGAGAAACATGAGAGGTATTCTGGCAGCCAAATAAGATACAGCCATTCTGAGTTCGTTTAAAAAAAGTACAGCCAATTCTGAAAACCATCTGGATAATCAGCGGTTCGGATTGTCGGAGCTTGGATTATTGGAATTCACTGTAGTAGAACTTTGAAAGTAACGCAGTCTTCACTTTAATTGAATCACAAGGCGAGCCTTAATGTTTATATTTTAGTTGGTAGAAAAATAAGGAACAGCAAATTCGGAAAGTCATTCGGATAACCAGCGATTCGGATTGTCGGAGTTCGGATAGTTGGAATGTACTAGATTTCATCTTTGAAAATAACGCAATCCTCACTTTAATTGCACTACTTGGAGATTGTTAGTATTTATATTTATGTTGGTTGGAAAATAATGAACAAGCTTTAAAAGCTTCCGCAGACTGATATTTGATTCAAGAGACACTTTAATGCCACTTAAGCTCTCCGTTTGCTCAAAGATTAAGAAAAGAAGCAAAGCGATGTTCTAGAAATAATTTTTGGCTACTGAGTGTTCACCCAAATCTCTTTCTAGAAAACTCCGATAAAAAAGAAAAAGAAAACTCTCAAGAAAACAAGAGCAGCCCCAGTCCTTGCCAGAGAGTTCACATCCCACGCGTCTGCTTTTCCCGGCAGAAGTCACGTGACCCTCCCCAGCCACCCACTAGCAGCCAATTATAGATCGAGCATTGCCAAATATGGCCCACCCTCTAAACCGTCTCCCCGAACACCGGGTTTCTTTCAATCTGCGAACTGATATTGCCGTTTTTACGCGTGCTTTTTTTCTCTTTCGTTTTGTGCGCGAAGAGTTGCCTCACGGGGGGATTTTTTTTTTCTTTTTTATAAAATTGGGTTTGGATGCTTTCAGCTATGAGTCACGATTAATTAGGCGTACGATTGTTTATGTCAGAAACAGCATGGTTACCTAATGCTTTGTAATGCGTAAGTGGTTATTATTTCGAATTATTGGGGTGGGTACTTCTTTTAAATGTTAGAAGGGGGAGAGGGATGAGACGAAGTATATATACTCATGATTTCACATCCACTTAAATACACACATATACAATTTGTATGTCCGTAACCAGAAAAGGAAGGGTCAGGGGCGGATACAAGGGAAGGGCGATGGGGGCGATCGCCCCTCCCTTGAAGTACTCTTCCTTTGAAGTACTCTTCACTAGAAATTTTTTAATTTTGAAGTTCAAAAAGCTTAACTTTGGACAAGTTCTAATTATTTGAAGAAATGAACTTTCGGCTCTCCCTCCGAAATTTTTTGAAATTGAAGTCCGAAACATATGTGATCAATATTTGCAAATCAGTATACATAGTAAAAAGTAAGAAAAAAATGAATCGTCTCTCGCTTGAAGCATTTCTGGATCCGCCCTTGGGAAGAGTTCAGTGGTTTAACACCCGTAAAGAGGGTTGGGATCTATCACACACAAACACACATGTGGGCGCACATAAACCACTTTTTCACTTATAATAAGTTGAAATAAGAATTTCTATGTATGTACTGTGCATTAATGTGGGCTGAAAAAGACTTTTTTTTATTATTTCGATGATGGGTGGCAAAGTACGCATAAAAAATTTGAAATTTTTTGTCAATTTTTTGACCTGCTGCAGTCGCGTGGAATGCAGTTTTTTCGAGATTTTTAGCAAATTATTAAAAAAAATTTCTTCCATTTTTGATGACGGGTACTGCTCAAAAGGTGCTATTGGTGGCATAGAAATCCCATAAAAAATTGAGGCCTGTGGTATAATTCCTCCCTTTTCCACAAAAGCGTAGCATATTTAGCATTTCCTGTTTTTTTTTTGATAATTTTTTCATAAATTTTGTCAAAACATTAAAATGCTGTTTTCGGCGTATTTGTCTTAACCCATTAATGCCTAACGTTCCTTTTTAGGGATGGTCCAAAAAAGGGTCTGAATTTCCCCAAAATGAGCATTTCAACCAAATAATGGTGTTCAATTAGTACCTTGATATTGTTTCAATTCGTTATTAACAAATTGCAGCACATAACCATTGTAAAGTGTGTTCTGTAGCAGTTTTAATGTGATCTTTAACAAAAATGACATCATTCACAATCTCAGGAACAAAAGCTAAGTTTTCAAAGTTATTCCCAGCTTCCCAGTTTATGTTAATTACCGATTTTATTTCTTCTTATAAAATGTGTATTTAAATATTATATCGTAGGCAATTTTTATTTCCTTAATAAAAAAATTATTTTTTACATAATATTGTTTTTATTATTTTTCCACATTAAACACAGTGTTTAATTTCATTAAACACTGTTTGTAACCAGTATACAAAATATCTCTGGAAAAAAATGTCAGGTATTAATGGGTTAAACTAGCTGCCAGGGCAGCTAGATTAGCTTCCTGCGGCTGTTGATGCATAACGTCCCCCTTCTCTAACTTTTACCTCATTCTGAAGTTATATTATTTGATATAATTTAATGTTCATTCGATTTTAAGACATACCACGCACGTGGCCCGGCGTTGCACGGGCACTTCGTGCCCTGAAAGTAGTGAGGAAAATTTCAAGAAACTACTCCCCGCCAAGGCGGCTCGCTAACAGGCGCTTCACGCCTTTACTTTTTTCCTATATGAAAAAAAAATCATTCGAACTATTGAGATGCTTCGCGTCTTCAAGATGGTGAGGAAAGTTTCAGTAAGTTCAGCTCGCTCAAAGGAAAAAAGCAGACATACATACTCAGTTTTTAATATAAGTAGATGGCTTTTCAACAAATGAATGTTTCAAAATATTACAAGTAGCTAGCGATAAAAATACTACGTAAGTGGCCCGCTTATGAATTTCGTGTTTGATTTAGTTAAGCCTTTATTTAAAATTCTCATTATCATTGTTATAACTGTTTCATAGCAACCACGTTTCAACAATGGATTTCATATTTAATCATTTATTAGGCTTAATCGCTTTAAATTTGACTGCTTATTAATTGATATCTTCGTTAATTAAAATCGTATAATCATATAGATTGAAACTAATGAAGCCTGAAAACTTACCTATCTATCGGTACCTGGTTCGACTTTCAGTTCAGTGGCGTTCAAGAGAAAGAAGCGTAACATAGATAGAAAGAAAGATAGTTAGAAAGATACTCAGTTTTTAATATAAGTAGATAATTACATTGTTTGTCATACATAATGCATTTTTAGATGTTAGGTGCTAAAATTTTTTTTTTAATAATTTGCTAAAAATCTCAAAAAACTGCATTTTTTCCGAACTTCAGCGCAATCGCGGCAGATCAAGGAATTGACCAAAAAAATTCCAAATTTTTTATGTGTACTTTATTCCCCTAACGGCATTTTTTCCGCACTGCCCATCATCAAAAAAAAAAAAAAAAAAAAAGTATTTTTCGGCCCACCCTGCTGTACAGTAGGGTGAACCGAAAATTCTATTTCTAATTGATACTAAGTAGTGCAGAAAATATACCATTAGTTTAGAAAAGAGCTCACAAAAATTTGATTTTTTTTTTGTCAGTTTCATGATTTGCCGAAATTGCGTTTAAGTTCTGACCAAATGCTGTCATTTCATGTTTTCTGCAAAATTTGTGAACAAAGGTATTTTACTATTTTCAATGATTGTAAGTAAGCTTTCATTGGTGGTATTCAATTTCCAAAAAAAAAAAAAAAAAAATCAGGTGTGTTGCATGGTTCTTTATTTTGCTGCTAATGTGTAGAAGTTATGGCAGTTTCCTTACTCTTAAGAACTTCTATAGTAAATTCTCCCAAAGCGTTAAAATTCTATTTTTGCCGTATTTATCTCAAACTCAAAGGATTATAGTTTATCACATATTATGTATTTTTTATAATTGATGTGCTATAATTTAGTTACTTATAGTTTATAAATTTTAAAATTTATAACATATGCTATTAGAAAACTTTTTGCAGTTATCGGTTTGCTTTGCGTTTAAAATTAACGGGAACAACTTAGAACTTTAAAAATAAGAACAAAGTCAAAATTTCTTAACAAATAACTGTCCGGTTATAACACACCAAGCATCTAAAATTGTAACACATATGCGAAAAATTCTATAATTATTTCAGATAAACACGACTAAAATAGTATTTTAACATTCTGACAAAACTTATTGAAAACGGTCAAAAATAGGAAATTTCAGAAACTTAAACGTATTTGTGCAAAGAGAAGGAATCTTCAAACACGCCTCAAAATTTTTGCAGGAATTTAGTGCCACCAATGGCACCTTTTCAGCCCTACGCATCATTGAAAATGGAAAAATACTTTTTTTACTAATTTTGCTGAAACTATAAAAAACAGCATTTGGTTAAAATTTCGAAGCAATTGTGACAGGTCAAGAAATTGACCAAAAGAACTTTTATGTGCCCTTTGCTCCACCCCGCCAATGCACTACTTCTTAAATGCTCCACCAACACGAGTTTTTTCCTCTACTCTATCACCGAAATTAGAAAATAAGTACTTTTCAGCCCACCCTAGTGTTGCAAGAATAAAGTTAACTTCCCTGCTAATAGATGGCGCCACAAGACATCTCTAAATTCGTGTGAAAGAGTAACAGGTGGACTTAATTGCCAGCGATTTGAAGAGGCGGTTCATGAATGATGTCATACAAATTGAAAACAATCCACAATCCCCTCATTGCGACAAAGTGTCACACTTCACTTGATTCCCCCCTCCCGTCGCATGCTGTCACAATTACCCTTCAAAGCGTAACATCAACAAAACAATAAATCTTGTTTTTTTTTTTTTTTTAATTTTTGTTTAATAAAATTGGGAAGAGGATTAATCTTTTCTAACAAATAATTTTGCGGTTTATTTCGTGCTATTATCGTGGTAGAAGCCAATGTTTAATTTTAATCACATGGAAGGCCATTGACCACAGAGCGGAAGGAGAAATTAGGCGCGGTAGGACTGCAGATAACTTGTTTTCTTCAAAAATATATATTATTATTCTTAATTAATTAAAATATATATTTAATGTCTTTATTATCTCACATGCCTTAAGTGTTTCTTGGTATTAGAATTTTCGTATTGGAGATTAGAGGTATTTAATTTAATTTTTAATAAATTCCTTTCGTTGTTAAGATTTTCTCTTCATTCGCTGCAAAACCTCACAAAATTTTTCGAACATTGTTTTAAAGTTAAAATTCTCTTTAATACTTCAAAGTCTTTTGTATAAAGGCATTTCCATCGTGTTTTTTATGTGTCTTTAGTAGTAGAAAAAATGCTTTCGTTTTTATAATTCTGTACCTCAGAACCAGACTAACGTAAGTCCATTTTCGTTATTTTTTGGTAGAGGGGAAAAACGATTGTCGAATACATCGTTTTCCCCCTCTACTGAAAAATGACGAAAATGGACTTACGTTAGTCTGGTTCTGAGGTACAGAATTGTTAATATTATAACTTTAGTTAGCATGATTTTTTTTCTTTGATTAACAAAATATTTCACTTCGTCAGAAAGGGTTCATAATGTTTTCATTAGTAGCACTATAAGGTCAGATTTATGATTTTTTTAATCCCTATAGGCCAGTGTACACCTTAATGCTTACTGTGTACTTTATTCTGTCTAAACTTTATTATCTGTAATACTGTGTATTTTTTCTACCTTTACAAGCTTATTCAAAAAGCACTTGGTTTGAGGGGGGGGAAAAACCATATGTTTCAAGCAAAAAAAGAGCATGAACCGTTCATGGAGGGTGGGGGGGAATTATTATAGTCCAACAAATGTTGTACTTGAAAGTGTTACTACTGTTTAAGGAATATACTCACAGCGCAAAAAAATTACAGTGATCTCTCACTTATGCGCCGGTCCAAGGGACCAACAGAAAAAGGCGCGTAAGTGAGAGAGACGCATAAGTGAACAAGCCCATTTAAAAGTCTAAAGCGCAACATAAGTTCTAATGAGAGCATGAATAAGAATGTTTCTATAGAAAATGGTCTTATTACTACGGTTTGGCAACTACTGAAACCTAATTGCAATGATAAGGAGAAAACGAAAATTGTAGCATACCTAATCACAAACTGATCCTTTTAAAACGATCCATAATAGATAATTGTACCTCTCCGAACTCTATTTCATGCGGAAAAAATGCCTTCCATGAGCAATAAAGGTGAAAGATTAAACAGAAAAGTGATGAAAAATGCTTATTTTTTAAAGGAAAATAGATTAAATTTTTTACATTTTAGGGAAAATTCGGCGCATAAGTGAAATATTTATCTTTTGAGCGACGTATAAACGAATGATACTATCATTATTTTCCCATGGAATGTGCTGGGACCATTCAAAATCGTCGTATAAGTAAAAAAGGCGCATAAATGCGGCGTATAAGAGAGTTCACTGTACTTTAGATTCGTAGTAGTGCATTGACGTATAAAGCTAAAAAAAAAAATAAGATAAGGAAATGTGAGATGAATTTCAAACGCTTTAAGAAACTAATTAGCACCATAAATTCAAATGGTTATTAAAAATAATCGTTTACATCTATTTTGAAAGTAAACATAGGTTTTTCTTTAATAAAAAAAAACCTAATTTTATGCAGAAAAAAACCATCAATGGGTACTTTTGAGCATTACATCATGTCAACAACCTTCTACTAGCAATTAGACGAGGCTTTATCGCTATCAAAACACGGTGAAAGAACTGTTGTTGGGATCCGTTTCTAAAAGCGAAAGGAAATTCCATTTACGCCATGTCACTTCCAGAAACGACGCCACGTTCTATCTTCCCGAACGGCACGGCAAGAATTCTGAAAAAGAACAGACTCAAACGAACGAACGTAACTCATTCCAGACGATAAAAAAGATCGGAGCGATATTTCAGACCCAAAAAAACTCCATTCTATGATTCAGTTGGGGGAGAGAAAAAAAAAAAAAAAAAAAAGGAAAGCTCAACTTGCTATGAGTTGGGCTAAATATAGGGTTGGCAGTGGATCGTATTTTCACTCATCCGCCCACCCCTAAATCGTCAAGATCGTTCTCTTCCGTTTCAGGTGTAGAATGCTTTTCACACCTGTGGAACAAGCCAAATTTTCCAAATGAAGGAATTCCGTTTACGCAGCTCAGTGCACTGTAAAAATGAATGTTGTTTTTACAGTATAATACAGATAATTTTACAGTAATAAACTGTATAATTGCTAATTTAACAGTTTATTATCGTGCATGTTGCAGTTTTACACTGAAACCTCTGCTGCCAGTATTATACTGTTTTTTACAGTACCGTAAACCGGGGTTACTTTGATACAGGGTTCGCATATTTTGTATTGTAGCACCCTCATTTTTCAAGATATTTCAACAATTTTTGAACGAAACGATAGCTTAACATCTCAGCTTGAAATTGCTGTTTGAAATTCTTCGATATATTGAATAGGGAGGGAGGGGGGTCATTTGTTTTTTGTATTAATGTTACCCCACCATCCGGGGTTACTTTGTAACAACGTGTTTTCTCCATCTAAAACGTCTGTTTCGGTGGTTTGTAACAAAGTAACCCCATCCAAAAGATAGCCTGAGTTTTTTTTAATAACAAAAATCAATTTTTCCATTATTTTTTTTTTTGTTTAAAAAGCTGGATTTAAATGAAAAGTGGTTCCTACCACTCTAAGCATGCTAATCTAACAGGAATCAGGTTTGAATCAAATTGAAAAGAGAGAAATTCATAGAAAACTTCTTTTATTATAAAACATCAGTTGGAAAAAGCTTGAAATCACATCTAGCGTGTTTTTTAAATGTAAAACCACAATGTTTTTCTTAATTTCGACAATAAAAAATATCAAGGTAACTTCACTTGATTAGAATAAAATAAAACTTAAACTAGAAGTTGAAAAGAATAGATTCAAAAATTACAAACGCTCGAAAAAAAATTAAGAATAAGGCACAGAAATCACAAACTTTTTAAAATAAATGAGGCGCTTGAAATCTTTCTCATATCGTGAACATTATCCAAGGTGCACTCAACTCATAGCAGTCTTTGATTTATGGCTTCAAGTCAACTGAAAACAGTACTTTCTCTCCAGGTATGATCCTTGGGATTCGAATCCGGCAACAGATGCGGCTAGCATTAAACCACAGCTTATCCTCTTCTTGTGGCCACGTCCACCACTTTCCAGATTTTTTCATGCATGTTACTTCAAACTCTCCATCCTCCTCTTGTACAACTTTCCCGGGTATTTCCGTCCACCGTAAACTACAGCTACATAGTCCCCTTCAATCAAGGGTTTCTCCATCAGAGTCGGCAGCAAACGGCTGTCTATGGGGAGTAGATCTTCTTCATCTGACATATCTGATTCGAAATTGAGAGGGCTTTCATCGCTTTCAGCATATGGCAAGTCATCACTGTTCAGACTACCAGCCGTGGAGCACTCGGATTCATAAGAGGCACGCCTGGTTCTTTTTTTGCCCTTAGGTTTCACATTTTGGCCTTTCCCCTTCTTTTTCTTTGAAGGAACAGCTGGAACGTCTTTGGGATCCTTAAGATCATCCGCTGTAATGCCCTTCCCAGCTTGGATAATCAGCTTTTTTTTGCGTGGCTTAACCTTTCGAGAACTTTATTTGGATCCAATGGGAAAATTCCACATTTTCGGAATCCTGCTTGTAAGTTGGTGTTGCTCCGAGGTTCCAGGTTTTCTAAGGTGGTTTTAAGTAATTTGGGGAACATATCCTTCGGCACTGTCCCGCACCTTCTGCCTTGAGGAGTCACTTTCAAATGTTTCAGCACAATGTTTCAGCACTGTAGTTGCGGTAGGCACGTGCCCCAAGCTTACGAACGTATTGTCGTGGCATTTCAAGTCATTAAACTGCGAAAAAATACAAAAAACATGATGTTCTAAAGTAACCCCATGGCCATGTTCAGAATTCCCCATGTATCAAAGTTACCCCTTTAACTTGTGTTGTTTTATGTTTTAATTCATAGTAAATCGTAGAATTGAGTTATAGAAATAAAAAAAAAGACAAAATCATCTTAAATAGTTGTGTAATCAGAAAATAACTCACCCAAATTCAACAGGTTGCTCAGTTGGTGGCACCAGAAGAGGTTACGACAACAAACTGAAAACAGCTGATATCACTGATAACACATAAATCAGTGTTGCGAAAAATATTTTTCTGTTTCAATCGATTGGCGATGTCAGCGCACTCTGATAAGTAATTCTTGAAACTTCGACACCACCAGGGTGTCGCTAGTCGTAAAAGTAAGCCCGCCAGAACGGTTCAAAAATAAAAAACAGGTTTTTATAAAGTTACCCCGTCAGTCTAAAGTAACCCCGGTTTACGGTATATTACAGTTAATTTTACAGTAAGAAACTGTAAAAGGGCCAGTTTGGCAGTTTATTATGTGCATTTTACAGTTTTAAATTGGAACCTCAGCTGCCACTAATATACTGTAAAAACAACAGTTTATTTCTTGCAGTGTGACGTTTTGGCTAAATATACATCGAACTCGAGCGAGGTATTCCTTATTAGTAAAATCTTTTTTTGTGGTGAATGGATTATAGGTGTAAGGATTAACAGAGTTCGATAAGTTGAAACAACTACTCGTAGATCTATTAAAATGTAAAAGTACACTGTTAAAACTACAGGCTGCACAAGACATCTTTAACCCATTAATGCCTAGCGTCCCTTTTTAGGGACGGTCCAAAAAGGGTCTGAATTTCCCCAAAATGAACATTTCAACCAAATAATAGTGTTCAATGAGTACCTTGATATTGTTTCGATTCGTTATTAACAGATTGCAGCACATAACCATTGTAAAGTGTGTTCTGCAGCAGTTTTAATATGATCTTTATCAAAAATGACATCGTTCACAATCTCAAGAAAAAAAGCTAAGTTTTCAAAGTGATTCCCAGCTTCCCAGTTTATGTTAATTGCTGATTTTATTTCTTCTTATAAAATGTCTATATAAATATTATATCATAGGCAGAAAAAAAAATCAGTAAAAAAAGCATATACCCTCTGGGGTCTATCGTAACTTTTAAGGGACGATTTTTCTTTCCTTAATAAAACAATTATTTTTTACATAATATTTTTTTTATTATTTTTCCCGTCCATTTAACACTGTTTGTAACCAGTATACAAAATATCTTTGGAAAAAAATGTCAGGCATTAATGGGTTAAGGATCAAACGTTGTAGCAAGCGGCCCCTTTGAATTGTGCCACTTGATTCCCTATGGAGCCCTTGAAGGTACTATTTGGCTCCCTATGGCACCCTTGGGGTAACATAGAGCACACATGGGGTATCACTTGAAGCCAAACGGCACCTTCAATTGTACCGTACAGTGTCAAAGTGGTACACTTCAGATGGTGCTGCTGGCGCTACAACGTTGCACCTTCAAACGTGTCTTGCGCAACCTGTAGTTTTAACAGTGTACCACCATGTATCAGTAAGCATTTTTTTATTGATGATTTTCATAGCATGACAGAGTTAAGTCACTTAATTAAGAAATTAGAAATATACGAAACAGTGAGGAACAACAACAGTGAAGTATTATTCAACTTCGCAGAGATGGCCTATGACTCCTCCTTTTTTCAGGATTGTCCATTTTTAGGAAGGGGTGATACGCAGATGAAAATTGAGGAATGGGATTCACAATTGCGGCATTGGTTATAAAGCTTAAATACGTCACCTTGCTTACCTTTAATTGGTCTCCCAATTTGAGAAATTAGCTAAAGAGGAAAATATATTCATTTTTGCACAATCGAGAAAGATTTCTCATTGGATGCAAGAAAGTAGGTGGGTCTTGGTTTTATATCTTTCCGCAGCCATTGACCATTGACTGCAACGCCTCCAACTGTTCATTTAAATTTAAAAACAAAATGGTAACATAAGGGTTGCAATAAAGAAAGCAAAGACTTGTTTTCACTTCCTCGCCAAATGCAGGTGTGGCTCGAAAAATTATTTTATATTTCATAAACTTATCACTTCGCCAAAATGTCGCTAAACTTACAAATATGGCACACTGCGGTTTTTTTCTTCTCTACCTATTTTAAGGAATGGACTCGTTTTCTCATTTGATTGACACCGGTCATCTAGTCGCGGTTGAATAATACAACTCGTAAGTACCAAGTGTGGTCGATTGCTGGTGTTCTATTTCACATTAGCTACCAATGTTTTTCGGCTCTCTTTACCTTATAAGAAGATTTTTTCCTCCAACTCGGCTAGTTTCGTATTCTATGCTGATGAGACATAATAAGCCCGAAACTGTAGTCCATGGATCGAAATAGCTGAGTTGGAGGTTTATTGCAAGTGACAGTAATGTTCCTAAATGTTGTTGGAAACATAAAGGTGTGAAAACTGTTCAGTGAAAGAAATATCCATTGAGAAGGAATAAAGATGGAGGGAGTGTAGTTTTCAATTCTTGAAGCAAAGACATCAAGTCACGTGACATATTTTGAAGTAACATATTGGAAGAAATCGAGTTTCTTTCACTTATTTTAAGCAAAACGCATCTCTCATTGGCCGATGTTGAACCATGTGACTTGGGGATCTTTGTTTCAGCCTTTTCGAAGCCAATGATTGGACTTGCTCCCTCCATTTACTAATATCTGCTCTGAGGATATATCAAGGAAAAATATAGTCACACTTTTTCGTTAGACATCGTGACTGGTGTCCTTTCCAAGCGTTGTTGGAATTAAAGGATTGAAAAATTAACAATGGTAGCACCGAATTAAAAAAGTTGAAGAATTTTTCCGTTAAAAGCGAAAGTAGAAGATGCTATCCTAAAACGAGCGAGCTCCACACTGTAGACAATAAGTGCTTGATATAGAAAAGTTCTTTTAAGTCAATTGCTACTTAAATCAACACAAGGAATAAATGAATGTGCTCCGTTGATGTGCAACTGCCGATCTCGTTCTCAATATAATTCCAACAAGCTAGCCATACGTGCATATACTTATTGTCACACTTATATTGCTTTCAAAATTGGAGATGCATTTTAATAAACGCACTGTAAAACAATGACCATGATGATGAATGTATTTCCCATTGAAGGCTCACCTACATTTTTGCATGAAATTAGTTAACAACTATATAATTTAAGCTTTGGAACGTTCTCTTCGGTTGCAGGTGTACGATGCCTTTCACACCCGTGGAACAAGCCAAATGCCCCAAATGCGGGAAGTCCGTCTACGCCGCTGAGGAGATGCTGGCCGCTGGAGCCAAGTGGCACAAAACCTGCTTCAACTGTGGTGAGTAGGACTAGCCTCTGCACAATATAATAATCTAAACTATAGTTTAAAAAACTAAAAAATACGCTTTTAGAGTTAATTTTTAAAAGATAAAAGTCACGTTCTTCTCTACTAATAATAAAGCTGTAAGTGGTTCTGTCCTTCCTTCTTTCTGTCTGTCTGTCTGTTACGCGAATAGCGCCAAAAAAGTTCGGTCGAAAGTTTTGTACTGTGGTGAGTAGAACTCGCCTCTGCACAATATAATAATCTAAACTATAGTTTAAAAAACTAAAAAATTCGCTTTTAGAGTTAATTTTTAAAAGATAAAAGTCACGTTCTTCTTTACTAATAATAAAGCTGTAAGTGGTTCTGTCCTTCCTTCTTTCTGTCTGTCTGTCTGTTACGCGAATAGCGCCAAAAAAGTTCGGTCGAAAGTTTTGTACTGTGGTGAGTAGAACTCGCCTCTGCACAATATAATAATCTAAACTATAGTTTAAAAAACTAAAAAATTCGCTTTTAGAGTTAATTTTTAAAAGATAAAAGTCACGTTCTTCTCTACTAATAATAAAGCTGTAAGTGGTTCTGTCCTTCCTTCTTTCTGTCTGTCTGTCTGTTACGCGAATAGCGCCAAAAAAGTTCGGTCGAAAGTTTTGTACTGTGGTGAGTAGAACTCGCCTCTGCACAATATAATAATCTAAACTATAGTTTAAAAAACTAAAAAATTCGCTTTTAGAGTTAATTTTTAAAAGATAAAAGTCACGCTCTTCTCTACTAATAATAAAGCTATATGTGGTTCTGTCCTTCCTTCTTTCTGTCTATCTGTCTGTTACGCGAATAGCACCAAAAATTTCCGTCGAAAGTTTTGTACTGTGGTGAGTAGAACTCGCATCTGCACAATATAATACAGTGAACTCTCACTTATGCGCCGGCGTAAGGGACCAACAGAAAAAGGCGCATAAGTGAGAGAGACGTATAAGTGAACAAGCCTATTTAAAGGACTAAAATTCAACATAGGTTCTAATGAGAGAGTGAATAAGAATGTTTCTATTAAAAAAAAAGGAACATGTTACCATGGTTTGGCAATCACTGTAACGTAACTACAATGATAAAAAAAGAGAAAACAAAAACTGTAGTGTACCTAATTATAAACCGTTCCCTTTAAAACGATGCATAATAGGTAATGGACCCTCTCCGAACTCTAGTTCAAGCGGGGAAAAATGCCTTCTGTGAGTAATAGAGGCAAAAGATTAAAGAGGAAAGTAAAGAAAAATGCTCATTTTTTTAAAGAAAATAAATTTTTTAAAAAATATTTGAGGGAAAATTCGGCGAATAAGTGAAATATTTATCTTTAGAGCGACGTATAAACGGATGATACTGTCATTATTTTGCTATGGAATGCGCTGGGACCACTGAAAATCGTCGTATAAGTGAAAAAGGCGCATAAATGAGGCGGCGTATAAGTGAGAGTTCACTGTAATCTAAACTACAGTTTAAAAAAACTAAAAAATACGTTTTTAGAGTTGATTTTTAAAAAATAAAAGTCACGTTCTTTACAAATATAAAAGCAATATACTTATTGCTATCTCATTAATGCTAAAGGTTAAACTATATTTTTATGATACTCTAGCTGATTTGTCCCTGATTTCAAAACAATTGAATATCCGCTAAGTTTACGTGCACTTATAATACATCAACATGTAATATAGTTCAGCCTTCTGTATTAATAATAGTATTAAATATATTACTTTTATATTTGCAAAGAACGGGAATTTTATCTTTTATTCAGAGTTACATACACGCGTACAAACAAACAATTAAACTCACAGATGAAACTAATAAAAGCGTATTAATAATAACACAGGCCAACAAAAAAAACCTTTTTGAAAACTTTTTTAATTTTAATAGCTGATCTTGATAGATTTTTATGTGCTGAATCCAAATCTGCTTGTAGTTTTTATGTATCACCCTTAGTTTCCAAGCAAAATGTATTTTATTATATAGTCTAATACCCATTTACAGTATATAGGGAAATCAATGAAACACTGTAGAATCGTAAAAATGGTTTGTATTTACAGTAAAATACTTGGAATAGTAATTTTATGTGATGATACAAGGTTCACTTGTCAACTGGAATTGCTTTATATTTTCTTTCCCTTTTTTCCTTGAAGCTTCTTGTGTAGCTTTTCCTGCGATGAATAGCTTGCTGAACTTCCCGGTGAAGTGATCAACAGTAATCCCCCATCATGTTGTAGCATGTGTTTCAGCAGTGCTGCCAACATCATCTTTGTTCATTAGACCTATTTTTTCATGTTATCTTAACTATGAAAAAGCTGTTAAATTCTAAAAATGTTTCTTTATTTCATGAATGTAACTATAAAATGTGAATAAATGGTGGGTGATACAACTTTTTAAGCATCATATTTGGATTCAGCAACCTAAACAACATAAGAATAAGGTATTTTCATTAAAAAAGTTTTTTCATCGTTGGCCTGTGTAATTAACCCTTCACTGCACGGTGTGCCAGATCTGGCACAAACCAAATAAACCCTCATATATTCCTATGATTTTTAAATGCAGTTAAACTGAGCTTTGTGCCCCTTCTGGAACATTGCTATAACAGTTTAGTGTGATTTTTATGTACTAGTTTGTTGCACTAGTCTAGGTATTACAGTTCTTGCTTTTGAATGAAAGAGTGTCTGTATTTCCGTTAGAAGTGTGCTTAGTCATTATTTCCTTTGTTCTAAAAATGTTTACATACACTTCGTGGAAAGTTTGTTTATACCACTTATGGCACAAAACACATTGTAGATTATTACACTTATCGGTATACAAAGCATATGCTATGTGCTTTGTGCCATATATAGAACAAACAATTAAAACATCATTTTTGGTGCACATTTTTAAGATTAATTTTTTTCTTTATTTTTCCTGAACTCAGGGCTATTTAAAAGGTAACAAATGATTTTTTTCATGAAAATATAAAAAATCGTGCAGTGAAGGGTTAAATCATAGTTTAAAAAAATTAAAAAACTTTTAGAGCTAATCAAACTATACAGCTTTAAACCATGATGTGTTATAAGTTTGCATGGAACTTATATAATACATCAACATATAATATAGTTTGGCCTTTAGTATTAGTAATAATATTTAATACATTGCTTTTATATTTGCAAAGAACGTGAATTTTTTTATACAGCGTTACATGCATACATACATACATACGAACAAACAAACCCACATGTGAAACTAATAATCTAAATTATAGTTTAAAAAACCTAATAAATACGCTTTTCGAGTTAATTTTTAAAAGATAAAAGTCACGTGCTTGACAAATACAAAAGAAGTATACTTAAGGCTATCTCATTAATACTAAAGGTTAAACTATATTTAATGATACTATAACCGATTTCCCTAGCAGCATCATCTCATCGGCCGATGATCGGCCATTCATCGAAACCAGATGAAATTCTCATCGGCCGATGATCCAATATGTCTCATCGGCCGAGCAGAATCCGAGCAGCAAAATCCGATGAGAATACGATGAGATTTGGAGCAATTTACGAGCAGAACAGTCCCGTGCCGAGGAATTTCATCGGGAAAGTTGATCGGAAGGATATCGTTTTCCGATGGAATATAGCTCATCTTATTTTCATCGGGAAAGTTAATCGGAAGGATATCGCTTTCCGATGAAAAGTAGCTCATCGAAAACCGTGCTCGGATACTGATCGGAACGATGTCGTCGTGCGTTACAGGATCAGTTTACGAGGAGTTTGTTGATCGGCCGAGCAAAATCCGATGAGTTGATGCTACTTGGGTTGCCTCTGATTTTTAAAACTTTTGAATATCTGCTACGTTTACATGCACTTATAATTATTATATTAACATGTAATATAGTTTAGTTTTTAGTATTAATAGTAGTGCTAAATATATTACTTTTATATTTGCAAAGAACATGAATTTTATCCTTTATTCAGTTTGATACAAACAACTGAAACCCTTATAGTACATCAACATGTAATATAGTTTAGCCTTCAGTATTAAATAGTATTAAATATATTACTTTTATGTTTGTAAAGAACGTGAATTTTATCTTTTATTCAGAGTTGCATACAAACAAACAAACAAACAAACCCATCGTGTGAAACTAATAAAAAGGTATTAAAAATGGATGCATGTTTGTAGGTTTACTCCTTATAAAATCCAGTTTTTGTCGGATTTTCATCAAACTTGGCACAGAGGCTCTTTGGTGAACTAGAATTCACATAGGGGCGGGGTTTTGAAATTCTAAAAAAATCCAAAAAGCTCAAAATTCAAATTTTTTGTCTCAAAATGGAAATTTCTATTTTTAAAAGATAGAGTAATAGAGATAAGCCTTTAACCATACAAATTGATAACATTTAACGCATCTAAATATGAGTATTTTTCAACAAAGATTACGATTAACAATGAATTATCAATTTAAGGCTCATCTATTTCATTTTAGCATGAAACAAGTTAAAAACAATTATAATTAGCTATGTTGTATTAATAAGCACCCGGGAAAAACCGGGTAATAAGCTAGTATCCAATAAAAGTTATGTCTACGGAGCTACACAGTAAATCACAGACAGAAAATCTCAATAGCGTCTGCAGATAAAGAAAATTGTGCACTTCCCCAGAATCTGGATTAAAATTGAACACACACATACAATGAATCCTCTTCAGGATCCTAAGAGTAATCATTTAAGAGATCACTGTTGCTTATTGTACATCAAAGCTTCTAATTATTGAGGCTGCTTAAATTGTAACATATTTATTAAGATTTATATATGAGGTCATTTGAATCGGCAGTTTGAAGAAGGTTACGAAGACCAAAATTTCAAAATTGGGTTTTTTCGTGATTGTATATCTCCTACTGTGGATATACATGTTAGTGAGAAGAAAAAAACAGAAACCAACCTCCAAAATTGGTTGACGCAGCATTTAAATCTATGTGAGTTGGAAGAAAGGAACAAGTCCGGTCTTAGTTCCCTTCTTCCAACTAATTACGCAAATCTATGGCTAGGGAGCAGCACTGTTGCCGTGAATCTTTATCACTCGGTTGGATAACAAATTCTATCATAACCTACCTATTTTGTTTTGATAAAAAATTCAGTTTTGAAATTTCTTAGTGAAAGTTCTCAAATATGTCATCCAGCAGCTCTAAATTTGAGTTTGATAGTAGTTCTGATTTTTTGATTATTTTGTTCTCCTAATCATTTTTTTTTAAATTTTGTTACAATAATCTTTCATTAAACAAGGACTGGTTCACTTGACTGTGGTCAGTGAATCATCATCTTTTTGCACTGATGATGGGGCTTCATTCATAATAGCCCCGAAATAGCTATTTGCTAGAGTTTTCTAACTCTTTTAAAACCTTTTATTTGTACTTTTGGACACGTTGTCTTGCATTTTTAACTTCATTAATTGTACGAAGTTTTCGACTGCTTTTCTTACAAACATCATACCTGTAAGCTGTTTTACTTGAAAACCCCTTTACCATCTCATTAGTTTGAAGAAGGGAACAAATCCAACGACTTTGATGGCCCGTAAATCCTTACATACAATAAATAAACTCAAAATGTAAAAGACATCCAAAGGTAAATAATGCTACAAATGAATCAGAAAAAAAATTAGTATTTTAGAAGGTTTTTTTTCGATTTCCCAAAAAACTAATTTTTGGATTTGTTCCCTTCTTCAAACTGCCGATTCATTTGTAATCACTGCTGATGTATACAGGAACTATTGTCCCAGTACAACAAAACAGATAGGTCATTATTCCCTTTCTAAAAATAGAAGAAGAAAATAAAAACTTTTAATAGCAGCTATTTAAAGGATCATTGCTGTTTTTTGCACAACGAAGTGTCTAAAATTGTTGTGATTATTAAATTTTCGCTCATTTATTAGGATTCAACTATAAGAGCATTGCTATTTACTGCTGATGTATACAAACATTTTTATCTCACTGCAACAAAGTTATTCCATAAACGAATTGTCATTTTCTTTCTAGAAAAAACTTAACAGTTATAATTTGTAAATTAATTGCTGTATATTCTGCTCTACAGTGTCTTCTTTTTGAGACTATTAAAATTGCCTCATATTTATTAAAATTCAAACATGTTCATTGCAATTCATTGCTGATGTAAGGTAGATCAAACAATGAATGAACACCTTTTATATTTTTTGAAAAAAAAAAGTTTTGAGACATTTTTCTTTATTAAATCAGCAGGAGTAACCCCATTATACACATTTACAGAAAGAAAATGACAAGAAAGTGCTGCATTTGTCCATTGGTAGGATGTGTTTATTCGCTGGGTTTGGGCACTTTTTTTCGTTTTACCCCCCGCCCCCTCTCCCATAAAACCAGAGGCAAAACCATAAAAGCTCTCCCAGTTTTTAAAAAATATTACTTTTATCATTAGAGATGTTTTTACCATCGTGGAGCAAATGCTGCAATTTTAAATGACGCTATGAATTTTTGAAATTGAAACTTTGCTTAAGTGTTCATTCACTGATCGTTCTACCCTATCAAGAATTTTATCCAGCTGTAACAAAAGCTGTTATTTCATAACGAATTCATCAATTAGGTCATTCCCTTTCTCAGAGTCGTATATAAGGGGCGGTTTTTTTGGGTTCATACTAACTCCGAAATTTAACTATTCCAAAAAATACTTTTTAATGTTCTTTTTACTGAACAATAACATTATTACTGTTTTATTTTTAGTTTTCTTATTTACTTTCCCATTTCATTTGAAAAATGAAATTATCATTATTTAGTGAAAGTACAAATTAATTGATTTATCTGCAATATTTATCTTTATTGATGTTTTTGCAAACATAATTTCATACACAATATAGCTTTCAAACTGAGGTGAAAATGCTTTGTACACATCAGAATTTTTTATTTTATTAGAAAGATAGGTTATTAGTATATTTTTCCATATTAATGGCCCCTTAAGTTTCTACAGTAAAAAAAAGCAATAGAATATAGAACATGAAATCAAATTTTATTTATCATATAGATTTCCCGAGAAATGAGTTTGTAAAACCCTCCCCGAGATCCGGTTACGGCTAGGGATGCACCGATTAATCAACCATAATCGGCCACTTCGCCGATTATTAATAATCAGCGAAATCAGGCCGATTAATCGGCTGAAAAAATATTTTTCAAATATTATTCTTTAAAGTATACCTTCACTAAGAAACTATGACGAAAAAATTTACTAACAGTAATAATAATCCTCATAGTTGATATAAAGTTTTGTTTTAAATTAATTCTCGTACTTTGAATAAATATACATAGACAATGTTGCAACATTTTTCATGTGGCGATAGTTTTTCCTTAGCACAGTGCTCTTAGATAACCTGTAATTTTCAAAGAATAAAATTATTGAATTAAATTGCTACTAATTATCAAAAAATATGGATTCAAATTACTCCTAAATTAGAGTGCTTACCACAGACTCCACCTCTCCCCCCCCCTTTTTTTTTGGGTTTTTATGTCCAATTAACATAAAACAATGTGTTAATAATATTTTTGAAAATAATATGAAAATTGGTTCTAATAAATTTGATGAAATATTGAAATTATGTTGTGAAAACTAGGAAAATGAAGAAAAAATCTTCTTTCAGAAATAAATTACTTAATAATATTATATTGCTATATGTTTATTACTATATATATTACTATATATATTACTATATATATGATTACTATATATTTCTAAACTTGTAATTTTATAAGAGAGAAAAAACAGTGATGGTAAAATTGGTAGTAAAACAGCAATCATCCTTATCATTAATCGGCTCAGCCGATTATAAACAGCCGATTAATCGGTAATCGACCAATTTGCTCATTGGTGCATCCCTAGTTACGGCCCTGCCCTTTCTAATAAAGATCCCTCATTAAAACTATCCAAAAGCTCTCTTTATTGCACCAGACATAGCAAATCCAAGAATAATAGTCTGGTTTCGGCCCTGCTCTTTCTAATAAAGATCCCTCATTAAAACTATCCAAAAGCTCTCTTTATTGCACCAGACATAGCAAATCCCAGAATAATAGTCTGGTTACGGCCCTGCCCTTTCTAATAAAGATCCCTTATTAAAACTATCCAAAAGCTCTCTTTATTGCACCAGACATAGCAAATCCCAGAATAATAGTCTGGTTACGGCCCTGCCCTTTCTAATAAAGATCCTTTATTAAAACTATCCGAAAGCTCTCTTTATTGCACCAGACATAGCAAATCCCAGAATAATAGTCTGGTTACGGCCCTGCCCTTTCTAATAAAAATCCCTCATTAAAACTATCCAAAAGCTCTCTTTATTGCACCAGACATAGCAAATCCCAGAATAATAGTCTGGTTACGGCCCTGCCCTTTCTAATAAAGATCCCTTATTAAAACTATCCAAAAGCTCTCTTTATTGCACCAGACATAGCAAATCCCAGAATAATAGTCTGGTTACGGCCCTGCCCTTTCTAATAAAAATCCCTCATTAAAACTATCCAAAAGCTCTCTTTATTGCACCAGACATAGCAAATCCCAGAATAATAGTCTGGTTACGGCCCTGCCCTTTCTAATAAAGATCCCTTATTAAAACTATCCAAAAGCTCTCTTTATTGCACCAGACATAGCAAATCCCAGAATAATAGTCTGGTTACGGCCCTGCCCTTTCTAATAAAAATCCCTCATTAAAACTATCCAAAAGCTCTCTTTATTGCACCAGACATAGCAAATCCCAGAATAATAGTCTGGTTACGGCCCTGCCCTTTCTAATAAAGATCCCTTATTAAAACTATCCAAAAGCTCTCTTTATTGCACCAGACATAGCAAATCCCAGAATAATAGTCTGGTTACGGCCCTGCCCTTTCTAATAAAGATCCTTTATTAAAACTATCCGAAAGCTCTCTTTATTGCACCAGACATAGCAAATCCCAGAATTAAAGTCCATAAATTAAAAGGAATTACAAGTTGTAGGTCGATTTACGGCGGCTATAATTAGAAAGATATTTCATCGATTTTGCAAATCGAAAGAGTGCGTCATTCTTGCATGTGAGCGAGCCATTAATTTCGAGTTCGTAATCATTCATGGAGATACCAACGACACCATTAATTATTGGGTCAAAATGTCATTAATGAGCTTGCCTAATCAGATTCGTCTGTAAAAGAGGAACAAAAGGACAAGCTCTTCTCCAAGAATAGATCTCATTTTAAAAATACGTTATACACTGGGAGTATAGTTTAAGGGAAATGTAATTCAGAATAATTAATGCATTACAATAGTTTGATTATAGTAAGGGAAACCTAAACAGGCGGGGTTGAAAATGATATCTAAAGAAGTGCATCGAGGTTTAATTAGAGAAAGAGAACAGCATTTAGTTTTTATTGAATGTTTTTTTTTCAACTCTTTTTATTTTTTTTTTGTTCTTCAGTTTTTCAAATCGAAATTCTTTGCCTTAACTTTTTTGGGGAGCATAAGCTTTTACTGTTATTAAGATTACCATTGCTCAATAATGTGGTGAAAATATAACAGCGTAATAATAACATCAATAAATGATTTACATTTGATAGTGTATAATGCAAAATTTTGAGTTTAGTCGACCCATATAACTCATGGTTCATGGCTTAACTACTAAATGAACATCATTTTTCGACAGCATGATTCCATGAGTTTCATTGTAAGGGCAAACATAAAACATCAAATTGTCTACAATTGCCTCATACATTTCGCATTTTAATTCGAAATTAATTTTTTTTTTTGGGGGGGGGGGTATTTTTGAATATTAGTTGTATGAGGCAGGCATATTTGTCATTTTGTTGTCAAATAACAGTAGTCAATTTTGTTGCACTTGACATGTTTGATTTGGAACAAAGCTTGAATATGTAACTTTTACCAATTAATTTATGCATAATTTGACAGCATGTGCCCCGATGGGAGGTCACGGGAGGTCACTGTGACCTCCCAATAATTTCCGCATTCGGCACATTTTGCTGACGATTCGGCAATTTGACGACAAAATTGCAACATTGATATTATTTGTTCTTTTTAGTTTTCAGAATTTTTTTTTAAAAGATGCCTGATGATTTTCCTCACTAAATGTTATGCATTGTACCGTTTTGATCACTCTGTTTGTTGGTTGATTTAGACAGAGGATGCAAGTGATATGCTAGCATTTTTATTTTTACACCTATATACAGCTATGTTACACAAATTATAAGTTCAGATATTTAGGAAACTGCACGACAACATCCTTCCGTGTTGTTAGCTCTCCAAACCGCTTCTCCCTTTGCCGACCCCCCAAGTCTGGGTATATAAGGGGGCCTTTCCGTCAACTGGGTTTATCAGACAACGAGTGTTTATCTCAATTCCGAGAATGATGAAAGTTATTACCGCTCTCTTGTCAGAGCGTTTATATTCCACTCGAATATATGTTCGGCATAGTGTCATTGCATGTCGCTTCACACACCAAACAAGATTTCTCGCTGGGAGCAACAAATGTCAACCATTTGCCATATTACCGTGGTACACAATAAGCACATGGCTGGATTTCGTGGAAAACGAACACTTGTTGAGTATTTGCTGGCATTCCTGAGAGTTCCCCGCCTTCGTGTGAATAGACGCAAAACAGCGTGTTTACGTCTGAAAGTTTCCCTGCGTGAGGTCCAAGCATTTGTGGCCTAAAGCAATTTCTATATCGCAACAGGCGATGATAACACAAAACAGCCATGTGAAAATGGCGCACCAGTACAGCATGTACGACATGTGTGCATGCTTGTATTTTGTCATTCGATAAAATTGGAACATCATTCGGCGAATTGATAATTTTCCCCCTCCCGAAAATTTTAGCTCGGGGCGCCCCTGATTGAGATGATTTATATATACTTACCGTATTTTTCGCCGTATAAGACGCACCGGCATATAAGACGCACCCAATTTTAAAGGAGGCAAATCTAGAAAAAAAAGAATAAAAAGTGCCTTCGTACAGCACGCAGGCACTCCCCCCCCCCACCCCGATTTTGGGGAGAAAAAGTGCGGTTTATACGGCGAAAAATACGGTAAGCTCCAGCATAAAATTTTCTAAACGGCGAAGTTATTTTTATCATCATAAAGTAAGTTATAATACGGTGAAGCTACTTTTTAAGTGCCTGATTGACTGACATTTGTGTCAATTTCTCTTTTTATTCAAGGTCTGTATTGCAAGAGGTTAGACAGCAATATTTTCGCTGACTTTTGAGATAGAAAATTATTAATACGCCTTTATTGGTTTCACATGTGGGTTGTTTGTTCGTTTATTTGTTCATATGTATGTATGCAACTCTGAATGAAAGATAAAATTCACATTCTTTACGAGCAATACAAGTAATATACAATACAGTATTTAATACCATTGTTAATACTTAAGGCTAAACTATATTACATACTGATGTGCTATTACTGTTTCAGTTGTTTGTGTATGAAACAATGAATAAAAGATAAAATTTACGGTTTTTGTAAATATAAAAGTGATAGGGTCATTCCATAGTGACTAACGTAACATTCAGAGCTGATTTTGTAACTATTTTTACTTGTAAGGATAAAAACTATTTTTTAGTTATGCTGGTGGATTTACAATGTACATGGTATCTATGTATCATTTCTGCTAAGAATTTAAGACAAAATTACTGACAGTATATATTTTTTCAACCAAAATAGCAGCGTGACTAACGTAACGTTTTTGCAACCCTGAAAATGAATGCTCATGATGTGAGGAAAGAATTTCTCAAAGTTAAGCAAGTGTTAAAAATTGAATGATATATTTGAAAAATGTGTAAAGATGGCTTTTGAAAACATAAAACACATTTATTAAATCTTAATTTTTTTAGTCTTAAGTGTCACTTTTACCCAAAATGGAGTGTGACTAACGTAACCATTGTGTAACAAGCAGTAAACACATTACAAACTATTTATTATGGCTAATCTCAGTGATAATTACAATACTTTTTCAATTTCTTTTAAACTTCTTATATTGTATGATTTTTATTTATTTATTTTTTGATACATTTTTCACTTCGGTATTATTTTTTTCTTCGGCTGAGGTTGTCCTTTCTATGGAATGACCCAATATATTTGATACTATTATTAATACTAAACTGTATTTAAAAGAGCATTTTTTATTTTTTTAAAACTCTATTTAATTATTTTCAAGGCCTGTGCCGCAAGAGGCTAGACAGCACCAACGCCACCGAGCACGCCGGGGAGCTGTACTGCAAGCAGTGCTACGGCAGGAAGTTCGGACCCAAGGGATACGGATTCGGCGGCGGAGCCGGATGCCTCAGCATGGACAAGGGCGAGCAGTTCGGAAACACAGAATGCGCAATGAGGTATTGGAGATCTGTTCTTTTGTGACGTCTTCCCACGCCGTAAAAAACGAATGTTGCTTTTACAGTGTGATACACAGCTCATTTTATTGTAATAAAATGCAAAAATTGCTAATTTTACTGTGTTAACCTTTTAACTGTCATGCCCGAGATAATCTCGGGCACAGCACTGGTGTTCGAAAATGTCACGCCCGAGTATTTCTCGGGGTATTTTTTTTTTTTTTTTTGAGTGTATTGTTTTGTTATACCCGAATACAATCGGGAGACGTTTATTTCGGCTTCATCTCTTTGTCCCGACTGTTTCTCGGGTTTGTGCTTGGAAATGTGTTTCCAGTTATACCACACAAGACTGAATTACTGAAAGGTATTCACTTTTATTTATTTAATTTTTTTTCAATTATTTATTTTTTAGAAAATATTTTTTTTTTCATTTTTGGAAAGTAATGCTCCACTAGAAGCGAACTTTATAACTGCCATGTTGAGTGGCAGCCACTTCAAGCAAATATGCAGTGGCTACAAAACTTTAAATATTTTACCCATGTGCTTCAAAATATCAATTTTTAACAACTAAGTATATTTTATTTTGTACATTTGATTTTTGCAATAAAAAAATTTGACAATTTGTGCACCCAAATCGTCAAAATAACTTGACAGTTAAAGGGTTAAACTGTAAAATTGCTGCTTTTACAGTACTAAACTGCAAAGTTGGTAATCTTGCAGTGATAAACTAAAATTTCTAATCTTACAGTAATAAACTGTAAAATTGTTAATTTAACAGTTTCTTACCGTGCATTTTACAGTTTTAAACTGAAACCTCTGCTGCCAGTATTATACTGCTGTTTTTAAAGTTAAATTTTACGGCAATAAACTGTAAAACTGCTAACTTTACAGAAGAAACTGTAAAATTGCCAACTTTACAGTAATAAACTGTAAAATCGTTAATTGAACAGTTCATTACCGTACATTTTACAGTTTTAAACTGGAACCTCTGCTGCCAGTATTATACTGCTGTTTTTACAGTTAAATTTTACGGCAATAAACTGTAAAACTGCTAGCTTTACAGTAAGAAACTGTAAAATTGCTAGCTTTACAGTAATAAACTGTAAAATCGTTAATTGAACAGTTCATTACCGTACATTTTACAGTTTTAAACTGGAACCTCTGCTGCCAGTATTATACTGCTGTTTTTACAGTTAAATTTTACGGCAATAAACTGTAAAACTGCTAACTTTACAGAAGAAACTGTAAAATTGCCAACTTGACAGTAATAAACTGTAAAATCGTTAATTGAACAGTTCATTACCGTACATTTTACAGTTTTAAACTGGAACCTCTGCTGCCAGTATTATACTGCTGTTTTTACAGTTAAATTTTACGGCAATAAACTGTAAAACTGCTAACTTTACAGAAGAAACTGTAAAATTGCCAACTTTACAGTAATAAACTGTAAAATCGTTAATTGAACAGTTCATTACCGTACATTTTACAGTTTTAAACTGGAACCTCTGCTGCCAGTATTATACTGCTGTTTTTACAGTTAAATTTTACGGCAATAAACTGTAAAATTGCTAGCTTTACAGAAGAAACTGTAAAATTGCTAGCTTTACAGTAAGAAACTGTAAAATCGTTAATTGAACAGTTCATTACCGTACATTTTACAGTTTTAAACTGGAACCTCTGCTGCCAGTATTATACTGCTGTTTTTACAGTTAAATTTTACGGCAATAAACTGTAAAACTGCTAATTTTACAGTAAGAAACTGTAAAATTGCTAGCTTTACAGTAAGAAACTGTAAAATTTCTAAGTTTACAGTAAGAAACTAAAATTGCTAGTTTTACAGTTTATTACTGTGCATTTTACAGTTTGAAAATGGAACCTCGGCTGCCAGTGTTATACTGTAAAAACAACAGTTCATTTTCTGCAGTGTAGAATGGTATATTGTGCTCAATACTATTTGTAGAAGTTGGAAAACATAGGGTACAAGTACTAAGATTAAATTAAAAATTTAAGCAACCCCCGACCTTGATTGCCGATCTCATATTAAAACGAACTTCGCTGGTCATAAAGCATTTTAAATCACAGATATTTATTGTTCGTAAAATAGAGTAAACGTTTAAAAAAAAAAAAAAACATGCCCTGAACGTTGGTACAGACAATTTCATAACTTATAAAGCTGTAATTTTCAACGTATAAGAACGGTGTAAACCGGCTAATGTAGCCTATCAAAGAATTCCAAACTGTAAAACACGTAAACACCTATGTACAACCTCCATAACTGCACATGTCAAACGTTCACCATCTTATACTTAGACATTCATTCATTTCATTCATTTCACACTCCAGGGTCCCCCGTACCTACCACAGCTTCGTGGTTTAACCGGGATAGGGCAATGAAGAGCGCTCTGTTCTTAATTTTGAACCAGAACCCTGGGTCCAGCAAACCCTAGGCCCAGCACCCCCAGAGGTATCGTTTCACTTGGAGGACTTTGTGACCACGACATTTTTAACGCCTCCCAGCCACCATTAACCAAGAAGGTGGATCTTTGATCGGCTGGGATCGAACCCGGGTCTCTCCGGTCACGAGTCCGATGCCTTACCGATCGGGCCACCACGGCCCTATACTTAGACAAGAAATGAACTATGAATTCCTGTAAATGGACCATTCCTTATTCATTTATGCATCCTTTTTCGTAATCAGACACAAATACGTGGAGGCATTAGAAGTGCCTCTTTTTCGGAGATTTCTCTTAAGGAATGTAAAGAGAAATGTGAATATTTTCACACTACATTGCAAAAATAAATGTTGTTTCTGCAGTATAAAACAGCTTATTTTATAGTAATAAACTAAAAATTGCTAATTTTACACTAATAAACTGCGCAATTATTAATTTTACAGTTTATTACCGTGCATTTTACAGTTCTAAACTAGAACCGCTGCTGCCAGTATTATACTGTTTTTTTTACAGTATAATACAGCTAAAGTTTACATTTCACACTCCAGGGTCCCCCGTACCTACCACAGCTTCGTGGTTTAACCGGGATAGGGCCCTGAAGAGCGCTCTATTCTTAATTTTGAACCAGAACCTAGGGTCGAGCAAACCCTAGGTTCTAGCACCCCCAGAGGTATCGTTTCACTTGGAGGACTTTGTGACCACGACATTTTTAACGCCTCCCAGCCACCATTAATCAAGGCGGTGGATCTTTGATCGGCTGGGATCGAACCCGGGTCTCTCCGGACACGAGTCCGACGCCTTACCGATCGGGCCACCACGGCCCAAGCTAAAGTTTACAGCAGTAATCTATAAAATTACTAACTTTACAGTATTAAACTGTAAAATTGCTTATTTTAGTTTATTACTGTGCATTTTATTGGAGAATCTCTGTTTCCAGTATTATACTGTAAAAACAACAGCCTATTTTTTGCAGTGTACTGTATCCCAGGTACCTGGAAATAAGTTACTTTTATCCTTATTTTTCTAGCAAAAGTATTTTTAAAAAACAAATGAGCAAAATTGTGAAAAATATTTGTGACTTTTTCCTTGTTATTCATATTATTTCAGCACAAATACAACAAATTAAACATGCTTTATTTTTCTTTTCAGCAACAAGCCCACATTGGACCCAACTTATGGTTAAACTATCCACTCACTAATTTATTCTGTATAGAACTTTCTCTGGGTGATCTGCAAAACTCGTTCCGAAAACAAAAAAAAAAGAAAAATACCAGCTGAAAAGTGCTTTTCAAGTAAAAACGAAGCATCACAACTTTTTGTTACTTAGAATTCGTCTCATTTTGTTGTTTGAAATTTAAAAAAAAAAAAAACTTCCGAAAAATATTAACAAAGAAACTGCTCCGAGGATGCCACCGCATCTAGTTTTTTGCTATTTCTAAATAACTGCTTATGTTTCTTGGATATGCTCTGTGTTACTACAGTACCGGTTATCTGTACAGTGCAGGTGTTAATTTCCGAAAAGCAAGTGTTGACGTGCTACATTTAAGAATGTTGAGCAGAAAATCAAATAGCAATTTTGTAATTATTTCGTTGATGAAATGTTCATTATTAGGACATAATGTTTGTTTAGTGGAAATTTTATTTTCAACTATGTCAATGTTCCTAGTTCTTTGTCAGTTGTACTAGGATTGGTCAAAGTAAACGCTGATAACGGTGCTGTGTATCTCAAGTCCATGTTTTCAATAAATTTCACTTTCGAAATTATGACTTGCTTCTTTTTTCAGTGTTATTGTGTTCTTTTAAACGTTTTCGTGCAAAAAATTGCCACAATGTACTCTGTTCACTGAAAAGATAGACCGTAAGTAAGCAATTAGATTTCAAGAAGTTTTTCCGTGATGCCCTTTTCGGTGATTTTCTCTAGAATTGCAGAAAAGTAAGCCTAATATTATTCCGCATTTCCTATCTACTTGGCATCAGTTTGTTCTTGTCTGTACCAAACACGAGATTGACGTCGCCAAATGACGCGTTTCTTTGTTTTACATCAAGTCTATTTTTCCTGTGACCGCAGTATAGCTTAATACTGATTATAGAACCCCACGAATTGTGATAATAATGAAAAAAAAAAAGGTTGCAATAGATAGAGCATATTGAGGCCTTTTTGATGCACTAATTGTTTTCCCCCATTTTAAAGATGTAAGGTCTAAAAGTGTTGAGGATTTAAGAAATAAGCCTAATTTAAAGGCTTGGCGAGAAAGGGGAGGAGCAACATGACTTCACCGTCTGTATGTGTCAGGTAATCCATCTGCAAGCATGTGAAAGATGTCTTTCAATTCTCACGAAAACTCGCTAAATTTGGCGACTTTATTAAAGTTTTGGTTGTCCTTAAGATTTTTTATTTCGATAACGGGGGCACGAGGTCAATTAATTGTATTTACAAAAATATCTTTTACTGTGCTCCTTCGATTGCTACTGATTTGGATTTTTCTCCTTATTATGCTATTGTATTGTTTTCCTGCACTGCAAGAAAGGAACTGTTGTTTTTACAGTATAATACTGGCAACCGAGGTTCCAATTTAAAAATGTAAAATGCACAGTAATAAACTAAAACTAGCAATTCAGCAGTATATTACTGTGAAGTTAAGAAATTTTACAGTTTATTGCGGTAACATTTAGCAATACTATACTGCAAGAACAACAATATAAAACTGTAAGATGAACGGTAATATATTGTAAAATTAGCAATTTTAGTTTATGGCTATAGAATTAACTGAATTTTACTGTAAAAACAACATTCATTTTTTACAGAGTGGTGAGCCATCCCAAGTAGCATCAACTCATCGGATTTTGCTCGGCCGATCATAGAACTCCTCGTAAACTGATCCCGTAACGCACAATGACATCGTTCCGATCAGTATCCGAGCACGGTTTTCGATGAGCTACTTTTCATCGGAAAGCGATATCCATCCGATCGACTTTCCCGATGAAAATAGGCCGAGCTATATTCCATCGGAAAATGATATCCTTCCGATCAAGTTTCCCGATGAAATTCATCGGCACGGGACTGTTCTGCTCGTAAATTGCTCCAAATTTCATCGTATTTCGAGCTAAACTCATCGGATTTTGCTGCTCGGATTCTGTTTGGCCGATGAGACATATCGGATCGTCGACCGATGAGAATTTCATCGAGTTTCGATGAATGGCCGATCATCGACCGATGAGATGATGCTGCTAGGGATATTAAAATTGTTGTATTACGGAAAAATGCATTGAGGCCAGTCCACGGAAAACGGTAATTTTGTCCGATAGGTGGCGCTTCATATATATTTCATCAAAATTAATAATTTAAAAGTGTAATGAACAAATTTTGTTGTTTAAGCAATCACACACTTGTGTGTGATTTCTGAAGTAAAAAACCTTCCGCATTACCTATTACCTTTTGATGAAATATATGCGCCATCATGGTGTGAGACAAAATCAAGTCCGTCATTTTAAGCTTTGGGGGCAAAGGGTAAGTACTCAATGTAAGTTATGCTAAAAAAAAGCGAAACCATTCTCACTTACATTCAAATACACTGATTTCTTAAAGCCGGGGAAGGGGTGGACCCCCCCCCCCCAAAAAAAAAAAAAATTGCACTGTCGATAATCAAATGAAGCAATACAAAGAAATATAAACATTGCAGACGATAATAAATTGGTAAATATTAAATGTACAAGTTCTAAACTAAAATTAAAAATTTAAAAAAGCCCCGACTAATTGCTTGTCAACAAAACCAGAATCAACAGGGAAAATTGAAAGCCCTTTGAAAAACCTTAAACTATAAAATCAATTACAAGTATTTCATTTGTTAAAATAAAAAGATTTTTGAAAAAAAAAATTGAACCGACTTCGGAACTTCACTCAGCAAATGCTCTAAAAAGTAAAAAATAATTTTATTCTTTGAACACCATCGATACTACATTTAAACATAAGTTTTGAAGTCGGCGCAAAAAAGGTAAATAGAATCATTCGAAACTATAAATATAAATTTAAATGAATCCAGGTTCTTTATTCGCCTTCGCATTCATTGAAAAATACATATTTATGTAATGCTACAAATATTCAGCTCTCAATTTTCAATGATTTCTCTGAAAATGTTGGCAAAATATAGTAAACATCATTTCACCTATAGTTTTTGCGCCGACTTCAAAACTTATGTTTAAATGTAGTATCGATGGTGTTCAAAGAATAAAATTATTTTTTACTTTTTAGAGCATTTGCTGAGTGAAGTTCCGAAGTCGGTTCAATTTTTTTTTTCAAAAATCTTTTTATTTTATTCTTTTTAGTGCAAATGTACGTATGAAATAAGGTAATGTTTCCATTGCAAAACTTCACCTAATTTTCTTAAGTAAATGCTTCATAAAATAAACTATGTAAGAAAAAAAAAAGAAAGAAGTATCAACGCGTCTAAAATTTTAAACGATTGACACTAAAAATAATCCTTGTTATTCTCTGGTATTTATTTGTGTACTAGTTTAATTAAAGGCTAAATATTAATGGCTTTTCAACTAATTTATATTTCAAAACAACGCTAGATTCTTGCAGTTCATAAAATTTCACGACATGTTACATACGTGGCCCCCTAATGAGTTTCATGTTTGCTTCAGTTAAGCCTTCATTCAAAATTTTCATGATCATTATAATAACTGTTTCATATCAATCACGTTCTGTAACAATGGGTTTTATATTTAATCATTAAGGACAAATCGCTTTAAATTTGAGCAAAAATTTGGAGATTTTCCTCACTTTCTTCAAAATTCCTTTATCAAACCGTATGTAAATCAAGACTAATAAAACCTGAAATATTACGAATCAATCAGTACCTGGTACGACTTTCAGTTCATTGGAGTTCAGGAGAAAAAAGCAGGACATAGAAAGATACTCGGTTTAAAATTTTCAAAAAGACCATAGAAAGGAATTTCATTATGCAATCCAGAGAAGCCTGGCGTTCAAAATGGTCGTTATTACGATTACTGTGATCCCAATTTCTTTTTTGAAAGATTTCTGCAGGTTCCCGTTATCGAACCCGGACCACGAGAGGATGGGACCAATCGGAAAGAAAGACCTTTCTAACAAAAAAAGAATTTTTGAAATCGGTCCAGGCATCTTCGAATAATCTTATAACATACAAAAAAAAAAAAATTTCTCCGACGAATTGTATAACCTCCTCCTTTGCTGAAGTCGGTTAAAAAATAGAAATTGGCAACTGATAAACATTTTAACAAATTATAAGAGCTTGCTTTCCTTGTCTGCCAACAGTGAAAACGGTTCCGATCGCGTGAATAAAGGATAAGCTGCATTTCCTAAAAAAAGCAATAACTCGCGTTCTATAGAACATGGAAGATCCAATTACATCGTATCAGACGCAGAAAATTTTTCTCTTTCATTTGGTGCTATTTTAAGTTTTGAAATATGTTTTTACTGCTAAATTCCCGAAAAACTTTTCAAAGATTTTTAATTAATATCTTCGTGAATTAATACTCGTACCATCCGAAGACGCAACCTAGCTAAGAACACTCTCGATCAACTCCCCTTTCGAAAAAAAAAAGCAAAATCGGTCCATCCGTTTAGGCTGCAGAGTGCCACAGACAGATACACAGATACACAGATAGACATACACGTCAAACACATAATCCCCCTTCCTTTGACGCTCGGGGGTTAAAAATATAGAAAACGCGGTATAAAAAGGAGTTAAAAAAGTGTGTCCAAAATACCTTAAGCAAAAAAACAAGTTGTAAATTGAATTTATAAAATTTTCATGAGTAATACATACTTAATTATTTAAGTTTTTCATTAATTTTTTTACCAATAACATTAATTACTTCCACTATATAGCTCTTGACTTTTTATTATTACTTTTTAAGACAAATGTTATGAATTCAGCAAAGTACAGAAAATTTCCCCACTTAATCCAATACTGTTTTCGGGAACAGCTCGTTGAAGGTATAGGCGAATACCCTTCATATGTTTTTCTTGGATATTCATTACACCTTTCTAAAACGTAAAATCATTATTTAATATGACATGAATAACGCACTTTGATAATTTATTTACAAAAAATTCTATTTTAAAGATTTTTTTTAAGGACAAAGTCATTATTTTTCTGCAAAAATCTACCGTTTTCATAACACTTCCAGTGTATTCCCTTTTTTTACATTTTTAAAAACTTTTTGTGTGTATCGTTTCGTTATGTACCGCAAAAGAATACGGCGTTATAAAATTGGAAACAAACAACGAAAAATATG